>JAPYYT010002109.1:0-40589 GCA_030522565.1 Ceratosolen corneri
TCTTCGTTTCTTTCTACCCTGCCATCTCTCCTCTATCACTATCGGCCTCTCCCCCTACTACCACGGGGAGAGCTCATTATCGGGAAAGTTGCCCGAACAATATATATATATATATATTTAAATATAATTACAGTATTCGTACTGTACATTATTATTTATTAGATATGTTGTACATTTTGCACAAAATATAAAACTATATATTAATATATGGTTTTAGAGTGAAACCTTATGGACTTGTATAGCAGTGATGGCAATTGACGGCAAACAATTAAATATAGCAGAAGAGGCTTGTGCAGCTATTGGTAGATACGATAAAGTTGATTATATCTGTTACATAAAGGTACCGAATTTTAAGTACATCTATTCTATAAATGTATCAAAATAGTAATATCACGGAGTTTCGTTTAATAATTTATCAATTTTTATTAGTTAAAGATAAGATATACGAAAAATATCTCTGGGAAATTGTTTCTTGGGATGAAGAGAATATTATTCCCTATTTAACGATAAAATATAACGTTACAATTACAATATTAAAACAAAATATTAATATAAAAGATTTTCTATATACAAGGTTTTGCATATTTAGTACAAAAAGAAAACATTGAGAAAGATTTTAATCAATTAGTAATATTCAAGGAGCTTTTACATTTATTTTTAAATTATAATTAATTGCTAATGTAGTAAATAGAATAATTATGATAAATATTTAAAATATGATTTGGAATATAGTTTACCTGTAATTAGAAAACGGCATTTTAAATATTTTATAGAAGCTGCCTAATGAACTTGAGAGACTGTCACAAACGGCTCTTTTAGCGGGTGACTTACAGGCAGCGGAAGGTATTCTCTTGCAAAATGGACTTATAGTTGAAGCGATTAAAATCAACATCGAACTGTATAACTGGAATAGAGCTTTAGAACTTGCAATAAAGCACAAAAAGATGCTACGAGAAGTATTAGACTTACGCCGACGATATCTCGAAATTCTTGATAAAAAAGAAGTTAATCAAACCTTCCTCACCGTTCAAACAAATATTATAAGAAGTCAAGCAGCAAAAAGGGTATTATTAAAAACTTTGTATATTTATTAAATTATGATTATAAATAAATATAAAGTAATAATTGTAATGGTACAATTTTTTAAAGGATCTTCGTGAAAAAATGAAGGAAAAGGAAAAAGAAAAAGAACTTAGACATCAAGAAATAGAAGATATTGAAGCTTCAAAAATGCTTCCATCTGAAGAATAATATCAATCTTTTTACTGCCCTACTTAAAATAGAAAAAGGAGAATTCTTGTGAATTTAAAAAAAAAATAACGAAGTTACCAATTAATCGTTAATGGATCTTGAATCTATTAATAAGAAACAAAATGATTAATACTTTTCAGACAGATATTATAATATATTGAACATCTTTTTATCGTTTATTAATTAATAATTAATGAATTTAAAAGAAAAAATTAAAACGTAAGTAATTTTAGAATAAAGAATCGTAAGAAAAAATTACATTAATAAGAAATTTTGTTTTTTTAAAATTACATAAAGAAATTTTATTTTATTAAATAATTTGAATTTTATTGAGATATTATGGTGATAAATTTTTAAATATTTTAACAGTCAATTGAAACAAAAGAAATTCTATTAATATCATATAACTTTCAATATTTGAAAATGTAAACTTATAATTTCAAAGATAATATATGTATTATCTTACTTAGTATGATTAATTAATTAGTGTTAATTAGTACGATTTAATAATAATGATAAATGATATATAATGAATGCAATATGTAATCTTTTATTAATTTCGGTTAATTATAGAAAGATATTCGTATTTACCTATAAATGAAATAATCAATATCTACATGTAATATAATAATCTCAAACCAACTTATTCGCTATATAAAAATAATATTATAAATTATAATTTTTTTATTAATAAATTAAAATTTTTAAATATTTGTAATATTTTTGATTTAATATTTATACTTAGGTATTAATAAAAATAATTCTATCAAATTATGAATTAAAATTTATGTATTATATATTACTTAGAGCTATAAATAATATTTATTGGATTATTGTACTTTTTATATTTTACATAATTTGTGAAAGTACGTACATTAAAATATCTTGCCATTAGTATAAATCTGTAGCTAATTTGTTACTGATACATTTTTATTACTTTGTGAAAATAATTGTGTAATTTTAAATAATAATTTTGTCATTTTTCAAAGTTGAATGATAAAATTGATTTACACTATCAATAGATTAATAGATCTGATTTTAGAATAATTATCTAATTAGATTGGAAATACATACGAAGCGTCCTAATTTTTTAATTGTTTTAATTTATGCTTATTTGTAAAAATTACAAAAGTTTTAGTCAAAATATAATTACTTTAGTACCCTCTTTTATAGAAAATAAATTAATATTTCGTACACTTTTATTATATGTTATGTCGATATACTTAATAGACATTGCAATTTATAGTAAGTATTAAAAACTATTCGAAGGTAGTTATCCCCGTTTAGCAGCTATTAAACCTAATTTAATAACCAGTATATTAATACAAATATTTAAATATGAATTCTTGAAATAGTTGATGAAAGTTGTATACAAAGAGGATAAATAATTCCATTTATAACCAAATGCTTTTCCGACTCCAATCTCACTTTCTCATAAAGTTCATTAGATGATCCTTTAACAATTAAATAAATCATTAAATTTTTGTGAAACAAAATCAATGTTACTAGAAATGAATTTTATTAATAACATTTTTATATGTAATAAAATATATTTTTACATAAATATACAATTTATTTCATTAATACTTTTATTTATAATTAGTCATTATATATAACACATTACATACATATATATATTTATATTTTTGAATCATAAATTTTCTAAAATATATGTTTCGTTAATCTGGTAAATAGTTTTATCACAATAGAAATATCCTGATTGATGTTGAAAGAATGCTGACAAATATCGTTGTTAAGGCGATAAATAAGATTACTGAATTAGTTTGCCATCCCATTTGTTTTAGTACAGGTCTGTATCGTAAAATTAAAGCATTCTGAAATCATATAAATAATATAATTAAGTATTAATATAATTGATAAAAATTACAAAATTCGTAAACATTAAAAATTTGCACTATATTTTTTGCACATATTAAAT
The DNA here is from genome assembly GCA_030522565.1 of Ceratosolen corneri. NCBI lineage: Eukaryota > Metazoa > Arthropoda > Insecta > Hymenoptera > Agaonidae > Ceratosolen > Ceratosolen corneri. The sequence goes on from JAPYYT010002109.1 coordinate 3,191, forward strand.
ATATAATTTTTTTTATATTAAAAAATGCGCTTATATTATGAGTAATACAAAATTAAATAAAACAAAGGAATTTTCTTGTACGGATGTCATGCGGAATGAATGTCTAATAAAGTATCGTCAAAGAATGTCATAAATATACACGACAATTTTAAACAATTCTTACATTTAAGAAAGTTTTATAAATGAATACAATAAGGTTAAAATAAAATATTAGCGCAAATATCAATGTAGGCAAATAATCTACATTTAACGAAACAGAAAAAAATTATAGGTAGAAAAGATCATTTTTAGAAAGTGAATCAGTTTTAATATAGATATTAATTAATAAAAAAAATGAAAATAAACAAAATTAATGTACCGTAAAAGTTGTTTTAAAACGTATCTGTGTTGATATACACATTTGTGTTTATTATGTAAATTATTTATTTATTATATTAAAATATGAAAATGTACATTTTGTTATAAATAGTTGGAGATGTTAAAAATAAATATATATAAAAAATAAGGACGCCAACATCATTTCAAATTATAGAAACTAATATAGATTTATTACTCGGAAACACAGTAATATATTTCCTTCCGTATATTAAAAATATTTAGTCGAAGCATTTTCTAACAGGATATATTGCAATCGTGTTGAAATTAAAAATATCACAATAAATTATGTAAATTCACATGTCGCACATAAAGTAATTTCGATTATCAGTATAAATAAAACGCGTGGGATCATGGAAAAATTAAGTTAAAATAGAGGAACGACTCTGAGATCACCGAAAGAAAATAGGAAAAATGAGTGACGGGGAATAGAAATATAGAATAAGAAGACGAACCCATCCACCATTGGCCTGGATCCACGCAGCGAGGTCCTCTTCGAGCACCATCGCCATGGCTCGCTGTATGGTGACGAGAAACTCAGGTTTGCCCTGCCTGACGCAATCAACAGCCATGCCTCCGGCGATCGCATATAGAGCAATGATTTTCTCCCAGCTACACTCACCAGCCCTCAGCATCTCCCGGGCGACATCGGTCAACGCTTCGGTCACCCTCTGTTCGCTCCTAAAGATACCGCAACCGATCTGCCGACCGACCCGCTCGAACAACTTCGGATGCATTCTCTCAAGTTCGGTTCCCACGGCCGCCAGCTCCGGGTAGACTTCAGCGACCAAAGCACCGCCAGACAGAAGTTTCGCGCTACGCACCCGCTTAAGGCCGAGCTTCCGCCGGAAAATACCCGAACGCTTCAGTCGGTTGCGCATATACTGAGCGCATAACGATGTGCCCTGTCGAATTATCGAGAATTTTATTGCGTGACCCAACTTTTTTACGCTAGTCTAGTGTTAGACTAAATTGTGTTTGTTAAATTCAATAATAATGACTATTTCATAAGATCTAAATTAGCTTTTATGAAAATAGCAATATAAATGAAACTTCGCTAAAGAAAAACTTTTCAACCGCAAGTTTTTATTTAATTTTAGATTAAAGTTTATTGTTCTGTATACTACTATGATTCATGCGTTTTGAATATCAATTGTATAAACTTCACATATTTATAACTCTACTTGAATGAATATTATGTTGTATTGAGTATACTGCTACATTTTTTTTGTAAATAATATTTAATTGTATAAGTTCTGGTTTTTTAAAAAAAATTTTAACTAGATACTTAAAACGTAATGCAGTTCAGTTTTTTTTTTTAATAAATGTTTTAATAAATAGGAGATTTCAAATTGACCAATGTTGAATAGATTTCTAGGTTTTCCAATTAATTTCTATTTATTTTATAATAATTAAATAGTCCTTGTATAATGTTGTTTGTATAATGAATTTACCATATATCGAAAGCCTAAAATTAAAATTGTAAATATTATTAAGTGAATTATATCATCGAGCTACTACTTAAAGTTAAATTAAATAAAATAAATTAATTTATTTATTAAAAATTTAACGAAAATTAAATTGAAATAATTTATTTTATAATTTAAAATAATAATTCGACTATTTTTTTTATATTTAATAAGGAAATTAAATAATAATAATATCGTTATAACAATGTATTCCATAAAAATATTTACTCATTAAAAAATTAAAGTAAATTATTTTAGTATTCTGTGTAGTAAAATAAACTAAAAAACTCGAGTAATTTACAAAAGTGTATAAAAATTATAAATACTTATAAGTCTTTTAAAATAAATTTTTTACGTAATAAACATTTATCACATTTAATTATATAATTATAAATGAAGTTTTTGAAAATAATTTAATATCTATATTAGTTGTACTGATTCATAAAAAAATGGATATATTTAAAGGTATTCTAAGAATTTTTAAAATAAGTGTAAAATATATTTGAAAACTCTATATTAAATGATGTTAAACTATATTGTATATTAAATTATATTAAATATGTCGATATAAGTATGATAATTAAGATATAATTTAATTGAAGAAGCGAATGAAAAATATTTATAAATAAATCAATAAATAAGTTAAATTTGAAAATATTATTAGATTAAATAAAATATAGAAAACATTAAAAGTTTTATTTAATTAATATTAATTTACTAACTTCATACTCGTAATTATAAATAAAACTCTAGTATCTGAATGGTGTATCAAACACTAAAATATTCGTAATTATTCTACATTTTTATTATTTCAAAAAAATTGTACACATACATTTATATATATTATTGATTTAACCAATTAAATATAATTATTTCAAAATTATTAATTAACTTTATGTTATTAAATTTATATTTTTAATGTTAGCTTGTATTCATACATTTTATGTTTTTGAAGTCCTTTATTTTTCTACAAGTTTATTGAAAACTATTTTTAGTATGAAAATTTTATTTTATTTTTATAAAAATCTTATATTGTTTATTCAATCTATTTTTTGTTCGTATATATAAAAATTTAATTTTCTTTTGTAAATCATATAATAATTTTGTTATTAATCAAGTATTTAAAGTATTTGAAGTTTTTATTCGTTATCCATTATATCAGCTACTTTACTAAATTACTTTACTAAAATACTAAAATTTTCTATATATTCTTACATTCTATAAATTCTATAAATTCTGAATTCTATAAATATTGTTTGTAAAAAGTAATCCTCGAATAACTAATTTAATTATTAATTAACTAAAACCTTTAGAACAATTATAATATAGAAAATATAATTTATAAAATGTTTTAAAAGCTTGATTATATTTTGGTATAATATTTAGACTTAGTTATTATTTGAATACTATGTAGAATACAAATATTATGAAGGATGACGCGTTATTGTATATATTTTGACGTCAGCAACTTATTTACGTTTCGTTCCTATATATATATATTTATTTCCATATTATTCTTCTTACCCAATATGCGTATTATTACAAAATTTATTATCGTTTCCTTTTTTCATTTATTTATAAGAAATATATTTATGAAAATTTGAGATAATTTTTTATAGAAAAATATTTTTTGAAGTAAAAAATAAGGTAAATGAAAATACGGAATTCGAATAGAAACTATGGAAATAAAAATATTAATATAGCAATATAAATACATCTTCCTTTACTATTGTCATAACTGAATATGGTTATACCGATTTAAATATAGATAAAAAAAAAAAATAAAATTTATTCGTACAGGAATTCAAAATTAACCAAGGAAATATGGTATTAAATAAGAATATTGTTTTTATTATTTAATTTTGTAATATTTTAAATATGTAATAAAAATTGATTAAAAATGGGATAATTTCGAAATCAGTTTTGCACATCCAATTTATTATTTATTATTTCAAAATCTTGAAAAATTCTAAATAAGTAAGATTTTAGAAGTAAAAAATATGAACAAACTCAAGGGAAGCTACAAGATTATTTTATTTTTTATCTAAGCTTTTGAAAATTTATGTAAATTTATAATAGTATATTTTAATTATTTTATTATTTATTATAGAAAAAATAGTTAAATATCTTCGTATCCTTGGTGATATAGAGTGTTAATAAGGAATATCTATATGCGATGCATTCTTAAACGAATTGCAGTTTTACAATATAAATACTCAGATTAATTCACAAAGGCTCGGAATGAAATACAAATGCTAGTTTAACTATTTACCTCCTCCTATTTTATTACTTTTAATTACAATTATTATAATAATTTAATAACTACTTAATTAGTTCTTAATACTTATCTACCATTTATATGGATCTAAAAATTGATCCCTTATTTTATTTATAGTTTATTTGTATAGTTTTTTAACTTTATTGTAAGCCGAAGAATTTATCATAATAAATATAATACTCATATTTAATTTTCGAGCATATACATTATAATAAAAATTTGAAAACTATAAAAAAGACATTGTCTACAAATTTTTATTAGAAATAAAAATGATTATATGAGCGTATGTTTCATGTGCGTGTATATTATGCATGCAGGCATGCATGCATAATATATATATAAATTTAAAAAAAAATACCTGAGAAACCGTAAGCTCGACGGAGACGGATAAGGAGCGCCATCCAATGGTTCGCGATATTTTGCGAGAAACGACATCGCTGACATTACTAAGCCTACGTCGGGCAACATCGAAAGCATCTGGATGTCCTCCGAGGCTGATTAGGTTCGCATGCAACGTCGCCGCGAGACTTCCCCTACGGAAGCTGCGCGTTTCCTCCGTACGAACTTGTAAGTTCGATATTTTCGAGAAAGCTGGTTGATCCATTTTTTGGTAAAGTTTAGATGAATACGTTATATTAAAAGTCGAGAATACTCTTACTTAAATTTCTTGATAAACATATTTAAGTTTTCTATAATAAAAATAAAGTACCACCGTACAGTTTAAAAGGAAAAACGAACGATCATACGTTATTCACAAATATTGAATTTTGTTCGTTACACATTTATGGCAATAAAAACACGATGTAAACTATTCAAATTTTAATTAATATCTGAGAATTAAATATCTTCATTATCTATATTGCGAAATATAGAAAAATAGGATATTTGAGTGTATTATAACTCTTTTCATGCAAGGTTCTAATACACCTCTATGTAAATTTTTAGCATGATTAACCTTACAGTTCATTTATATACTCTGCAAAGATTGCGTAAGTATTTCGATAAAATTTTACTATCGTATTTAACTGCAACATAGACTTGTATCATTTTTATGGCGTACAATCGTTAATAGTAAAAAAAGTTATTGAATTTTTCTTTTAGCTTATTTCCCTTTTAGCTTATAGTATAATTATATATATATATATAATGCAATTTAATTTTTAATATCATTTTTTATGGAAATGTAACAGAAAATATATCATTGATATACTGAAAATTTTCGTGAGCAGAAAATCATATTGATTTTCTATAACTTCTATAATTCAAATGATAAAAATATTAACAGAGAATTGAAATAAAAAATTTTTACTTTCAAGAGGCAAGAATACTTTAATTATTTATGTATTTTATTAAAAATAATTGATTATATAAATACTGAACTTCTTCTATATTCTTTTAATATAATCTTTAAATGTTTCGTTTTTTTATATTTAACAAGATATTAAGTATTTGGCTAAAGTTAATAGCTTTATTTTATTAATTTAACAAAATAATAAAATTTTATAAAATGAATTTCAAGCATTAAACTTAAACAGTTTATTTTTAATTATACTAAATATCAATTTTTCACAATTACGTAAATTATTATGTATTTATTACAATAGAAATCTATTTTAAAAAATGCATTTTCCAACGAATTTAATAAAAAAATAGAAATATAGACAAAAAATATAAATTAAGTTAATTATATCATCCATTAAAAAAAATATTGCCACTTAACTTTTACTTCAAAAATATAATTAAAATTTGTTTATAAGTATCGCATAGTGAGATGTATTAAATTATGACAAAAGCAGCAGTTTATAGTTATATATATATTAATAGATTTATCAAAAATATAAAATAATTCACAATCAACGATAAAAATACAAATATTAAATATCTGGATATATTTGCACGTACGTACTTGGTATTACTATTATTCTCTTTTATTTCATTTTCCACATTCAAAAATCTTTTAAATTAAACAAACACTTTCATCATGTTCGCGTCCTGTTACAAGTCTGTTGAATTTTATAAAGACAATACAGCCCAGTTGTAATCACTGCGTAAAAAACTTTATCAACGGTACTAGAAAGTCAAACATATAATTTTATTACCTGTTTTCATCGCAACAATTGAACAATACCAAAAACAAAGAATTTCACGATGTAAATATACATGTTTAGTAAAAGTGTGAAGTGAAAGTGAAAGAAGTAAATTAAGTATATCTACGCACAAAGCACTGAAACTTTTGAGAATCCTAGTTTATTTGTACTAAAAACAAAGAGGAATCACACGACAATGAATTTCGGCACTTTGACACTTAGGAGTCACGAGACCCCGAGGCAGTGCCGATCACCACGGCGAGGAGAAGACTGCGGACTGCCAGTCTCCCGGAAGTCCGGAGAGCAGCTCACCACAGCGACACCACGCTACCGCCGTGTCCTCGTCCTCGTCTCCATCCTTCAACCTATACGGCGCGTTCCTCATACTAATTGTCGACGAAGCTCACTTTTATTTGTTTTATTAAGCCTCACAAATTCTTATTGAATGTCACGTCATATGTACACGTAAAATAAGACGCCCGTAAGTTATAATAGTTAGTAGATATCTTATCTGGCTTGCTGATATTGTTAACTATGCATCATTAACCCGACTATTGCACACTGGCTACACTTGCTATACTGGCCTGAAACCCCATCTGTAATGTTCGTGACGGTAAATTTCCGTGAGCCGTACATACGGTTCCTGTACATCTATGAGGTCGATAGTGCATAATGATAGTTTACACTTACTATCGATTACAGTTACTATCGATCATAATATAGGATTGGCAGAAAATTATTACTTCTACTGAATAGCAAGCAATTATAATGTGACAAATATTAATTATTTATTTTATGTTGTTACAAGTGAAGTAGAAAGTATTTTCAATAGATTAGAAGCATTTTTTTATATTTACAAAGTGTTGGTATCAAGTCTCTTTATTGTTCAAATGATAAAGGTAATTTATATTTGTTTTCAGTTTAATAATCCGAGCAAATATTAAAGTTACGTAATACAGAATACTAATTCTCATTGTCTATATCCGCATACGTGTTACATTATAAAAATATGTTGATTAATTAATTATTACTATACAATTGAATTTTTCTTTTTTGTACTCGTTAATCTTTTACACTCTTTATAAAATTCAATATGATAAGAAATGTGCAAAGAATGATTGAAAAACGGGTCAATAAAATACCGATTCATTTTCATTTTATTTTGATTATGGATAAAGTCGATCTTACAAAATAAAAAAAAAATTACTTCTACAAATAATTATTCTTCATGATTCGAGACTTCGTGTAAGATTTAAAAATTTTTGAAAATAAGAATTAAATGTAACATAGCTGTTTAACTGGAAATAACAAAATAAAGAAATTATAAATTACTCTTAATTAGAAATTGAAAAGTATAGTTTCGATATATATTATTTCAAATTCATTAAACCATGTATAAAACAAAGAATACTGTTTTGTAGTTAACCATATGATAATAAGTGATCTTAATGTTTATCGAATGTTTTTATGTAAAAAGATTATCTTATAAGAATATTCAATATACATTCTTAAAAGAAAATATTAATTATTAATCTTTAATAATAACTTTTTACTATCAACAAAATATTAAATTCATTGTTCCTATTAAATTGAAATAATTTTATCCAAATAGCGAGAATTTAATATACATTAATAATTCATCCGGTTTTATCGATCGCTTACATACAAAATCGAAACAAAAACATGTCTAATGATTAGGAGGTACAAGTATCCACTTACAACAATTACACGATTGTTCAATATGAATATTCAAGTATTAACATTATATTATAATACTTCCTTTTTTATGAAAAACAATAAATATGTTATATAACTATAAAAATTTTTTTTAATTTTAATTACTTTTATTCTATTCTTTTAAACAATAGTTTTTCAAAAAAAACTTGGGAAATAAACTATGTACACATTTTAAATCACTAGTTTAATTTTAAATACCTGTATATTAAACAATGTATATACTCTATAAATAATTCTGTTGAATAATAAAAAAAAAAGAATAAATTATCAAATTAATAATAATATATTCTTTAATGATGTATTTATATATAATGATCAAATATATCTATTTGAACGATATAATAAAATATATAATATTATAAAATTAAATATATAATGTGTTAAATAATTTATAATATTTTCGTTTGCCTATTAAATTGCTATATATCAAAATAACAAGTTTATATATAATATTATTTGATACTTTAAATTTAAAAAAAAATCAAATTTAGATTTAAATCTATGGATAGAAAATATATTTAAACAAATATAATAAACATAAATATAATGCTATTATTGTTAATTAATATTTTGGTATTTTTATAAAATCCGTAATATATACAAAAAATATAAACGAAGTACATATATATTTAACATTTTAAAATATTCTTAATAAGTAATGTATACATGAAAAATAGTCTTGCATTAAATAATATATTTATAATATTTTAAAAGTAATAAACAAAAATTAATAATAATAAAAATTTTAGGATTAATACAATGTTGATATACTTATTAACTAATGTTTGAACTCCAATTAAAAATATTCTATATTCTATAAGAAAGTTATTCTATAATTCTATTATAGAATATTCTATAATTTTATTATATATATAATTCTATATTCTATAAGATATTCTATAAGAAAGAGTTGTGAATAGAAAAACATGAATTTTTGTAAGAATCAAAAACTATATAACGCTTTTACTCGATATTTAATATTTTTATTTTATTACTTAATATTTTATTAATAAACTAAATTAATAGAGATGATAGTGTAAATATTATATATTAATTATATTAAATTCAAATTAATTTTAATATTAAAATCCCAGATTTGTAAAAAATAATATAAAATAATTTTTAAATTGTATAATGAGAATTAAAATAATTTTTTTGTAAATATATTTTCTTCTGAATCTACACTTGTTCAAGATTCCGTTAATTTCTCGATGGTCGGTAGTACCTTTTTGTTTGTAAATTCTATTCAAAAACATTCAATGTGTCTCAAGAGCGTACGAATATAATCAGAAAGTACATCGAGTATTATTTCTGTCTCTTTTATGACAGTTATGATTGTGTTTACTCGAACTGCGCCTCGAAAGATTTCGGCAATGGTAAATATGACCATTAAGTGTCTTGCAATACAAGCCTAATATAAATAACGGACAAGATCTTGTAGGTATAACAGTGTGATATAACCTACAAGAATTGGGATTCATGAAAAATCCAGTTAGACCTTATGACGTCGCGGTGACCGCACGACCCTTTCTCCTGTAAAAGGGCGTTAACATTTGTTGCTAGAGCTCCAGTGACAACAGAAAATTAATTTCAAAGAATAAGCAACATCTTCCCACTCTCAAAAATTTCCAAGCCGACCAACCATATTCAAGGAGCGGGGTGAAGACATCAAAACTAAACAGCAAGCGCGTTGCGCTTCAGAAATCTCCTCGAGATCACGCTTTGTAAAATAATCTCACAATTGAAACTACAGTTAGTCTTACAATCAAATAAGAGATTCTCAATCATCAATGTTCGGTAATATTACATTGAAGCTTCAACCCTACGCTGGTACAACATCGCCTACACCTTACGTAACGCAAGCTCGGGTTTGTGGAGTTCAACATGCGACTGAGTCCACAACAGGAGCTCACAGACTGTATCTTCACCTTTTCCTGGGCGAACTGATAAAATGTCACATACATTGCTACCGTAGACCAGCAAACCGAGAAGGTAAGCGACTAGAAAAGCAGACCTCAAGTAAGTAGCGATATGTACACATAAATCACTGGACAAAAAGGCTGCCACGGTGTTTAATACATAATTGAACGGTGCTTGGTACTTCAGAGCCTGTTATATTCGCCAATAAACAATTAAACAAACTGTAAGATAAATTAAACAAAAGTAATAGGCCTGGTAAAAACACCTTAACTTAATAAAGTAAAGGCCAATAAAATCATTAATAATTAACATCAATAATGATACAAGAATAATCAATAGCATCAATCCAAGCTATTAGTGGTATTCAATTTACGCCTGAATATTGCGACTGCAAGGAACTTATTACACAAGACAAAGACCGCATTATAATTTGTACTAAATTTTCCATCTCATTTCAATAAACACCGTTTCACAGTATTACAATCGACCTCTTTGGTTTCATTTCTATCTACCCGGCTAACTCTCCTTTTCCACTACCGGCCTCTCCCCCACACCACCTTGGGGAGAGCTCAGCATCGGGTCAGTTCCCGAACAATAGTACATTAGCGATATAATTAGTGATATATTCCAGTAAAATATATCCAATGCATTTTTTTCCAAAAATGAACGTTAAAAGTTAACCAACTAATATTGATAAAATTAAGCAATATTTAATATTTTCAATTTTATAGCATCGATTATTTTTTTTATAACAATATTGATTTTTAAGACAAACCTAAGAGTATTTTTATCGTATATAATAAAGAATAAAATTCCTATATAAATAAAAGATATTTTTAATACACATTTACAATTATGAAAATCTACAGCTTTAAATATTGTACACGAAGATTCTAATTAAAAATACTTTTATACAATCTCAATTACGAAGCAAATTTATGTACAATAATTTTTTAGAATCAAATTAAAGTGTAAGGTACTTTAATATTAATATTAATCGTTTAATATTAAAATATAGAAGAGAATGCGTGTGCAAACATTTTTTAAAGTAGACGTAAAATACCTAAAATAAATGAGCAGCTAAATGAGATACTTCACAAATAACAAATTAAATACCAGCTCATACTTTTATAACTTTGGTCATCCAATTTCTTCTAATGATTTATATGATTTTTTATGCTTACACATATACAAGTTCTTTAATTCTTTTTTTTACATTGATTTTATATCTTATTCCGTTAGGTGCGCATTTTGAACTTCGATGTCGATAATTTTTAATATATGTATATTTGTTTTATCAGCGTATAATTCAAATTAAGTACTACTATCTAAGGTTAAATACAATTTTTTAAAAATTCTTTTTCAAAAAAGGATATTGTTTCATATAATTTTACTCAATCACAAATTAGTTGTTTTTACTATTCATCAGTTAAATAAGATTATTTGTATTACATTCAATAAAATTCTTATTTTTTCAGTTTATAATAAAACTATAATCAAATTTTATAATTTATACTATTTAGTCATTTGTTTCTAATTGTTTCGGAGTCCTAGCATGTTTACTTCGACAAAATAAAAGAAAACAATTGTAAGATACTTCATCTTATGATATATTAAAAAAAAATTTTGTTATAATTATTATTAATTCTTTATAATTTTTATTAATTTTAACCAGCATAATATATTTATCGTATATTTTATCATCTTATTTTAATAAAAACATGGATAATTTTAAATGCAAAGAATAAAGAGTTTAAAAGAAAAACTCTAAGGCTGCATTATATTTCAATGAATATAATAAATGTTTTATTAGTAGTATACGACAGCTTTATTTATTACGTTTATACGACAGATTTTCTTGGGAATAACTATATGTGCCGATATAATATTTTTATAATTAGCTTCTTTACAACTTATTTAATTTGTTAATTTTAATAAGATTTAAAAAGTATTAATAATAATACTAGAAAAAATATATATTATATAAAAGTAAAATAAAAAATCATATTTATATAGTTGTAATTATTCAAAATGTATATAAATATTCTACATAAAATTTATGGCTTTGAATTTTATAAGAAACTTCTTTTACAATCAATATCAAGTCGTATCAATTAAGTCGTAAATCAAAGTAAGTCAAGTTTTCTTATAGTTATTATCAGATCTTCTTTAAACTACTGTTAAAAAATCTAAATTACTTTTAGTATATTTTGAAATATTTCTATGTATAAACTGGATATATATATAATAAAAATTATTATTTTCATCTGTAAAAATATTTTTAAACATTAATAATACGTTGAGATATATGATATTTTTGAAACATTTATCAAATTGATATAAGTATTCATATAAAGAACTTCGAAGAAAATACCAAAATACAATGTAAAAATATTGTCTATTTGAATATATGCCGTCTGAATTCCTTAATAGAATAATATTATACCTACATGATGATAAAAATGATAAAAATACAGCAGATTTTCAAATAGAACACCGGAAATTTAATTTAAAATTTAATTTTGAATGTATTTTTATAAATTAATATATATTTATTTAATTTAAAATTTGAAATCCTGATAATTTAATATATTATTCTAATACCTAAATAAACTTATTAAATTCATTTTTACAGAATTATAAAGTTTTTCCAGTCCTTTTTACTATCAATGAGATCACATTTGACTTATTTAATTCGTCCATTGTCAGAATTTATAAATTTCAGCCTCGAACTTATGGAAGTCCAGTGCTTGAGTAATATCGATTAGTTCTTGAAATTTAAAATTATTTTTAAAATCATTTCCCAAGATAAACACTCAGTACAATTATTTAATCATAAATAACGGCTAAATTTCAAATAATGTTTGTCGAATGAATGACGTATATTTCTTATATTCACAATAAATTTATCTAAGCCAGAAAAATTGTATTAAGTATTATTTTACTGTATCTGAATTTCGTATAATTACTAACCGAAAACTACTACGAATTATTTAATTAAATTTACATGGCATTAATTCTTTTCGATAAGTTTATTTCTTAATTAATTTAATAATGCATAATTTTAATAAGATTATAGATATAAAACTATTATATATAAATATTATATAACTTATATTACGTCCATTTATTGTGATCAAAATAAAATTTAATATATAAATACTTACCTAATATAATAATAAAAACGTTTGCGTTTCAAACTAACAAGTATATGTATACTAGTAAAAAACATACTTCTAAAAAAACATTGCTTTTTTCGTCAGGACATGTGAAAATTATGAAAAAAACAAAAATATTAAAATTTATAAATATTTTTTTATGTATTATATTTGTCATTTTATATAATTTCTATTATTTTATTGACAGATATAAAAATATTTATTTGTAATTAAAAAAATATTGTCATTTATTCGTAAATATGTACACAATCTTGTTAGTAAATATAGCAAGCATTTAATACATAATCTGTAATAAAATTTGCGTACGCCAACATAACTGTATATAAATATAAAACAAAAAATTATATATATTGTAAATTATAATATCTTAAATTTATTAAAAACTAGTTTTGACTAAATTGCTTTATAATATATAGAAGTATCATTATCAAAAATAAAAAAGGTGATGCACATGCATTTATGGTGAAATTAATTATGAGTCGTTGATTTAACAAGAATTATATTTAATTAATTAATAATCTATATCTATGACAACGACGATGATATGACGGTAATGTATATCATATAATTATTATAATAAGTATTAATAATAATCAGGCAACAACTTTGATCGAAGAACAGTACAACTGGTGATAATATAACATTAATTTATACACAAAAAGCCTTAAAACATTCCATTTCATGTCTTGTTTTCCTTTTCAAGTTTATGATGTAAACCTATTTATATGCATACATACACGCATACGTGCACGTATCACCCACCCACCTATTTTTATATAGGCATACACACACGCGCGCGCGCACGAACACATACAGAAAATTTGTTCCGTATATAATACCTTTTTTATGTACGTCATTTCATTTTTTGTAAATAAAGCTATATACTTCTGTATACTTTAAAACCCCTCAAAAGTAATGCATATATTTCTATTCGCAAATTCAAGTTTGTCCCACATAACATATCTAAAGGTCAACTGTATAATTTTTTCATTAAGTGGTCGTCAGAAATACATTATACTCTTCTTAAATAAACTATATTATTTCAATCTTCAATTCGCTTTTTAACGTTTAACATATTCTGATATAAATTAATTTTATTAAATATTGTAAATAAAATTAACGATATAATTTATGATTCATAGTCAAAATTGTATGATTTAAAGCAACTAAATTTTCACTATGTTCACAATCATTATCAATGTATTCTACTTTTTGCATTTTTACTTGATTTTTCAAATAAGATAAATAATATTTGCAGTCTACTGTTTTAGAAATATGAAAGTTATATTCGTAGGTTTCCGATTTAAATTTTCCATATCTATATGATTTTGTGAAGTAATTAGTTTCATTTTAAATTTTTATAATTTTATTACTGCAATCTACACTTATAAATATTCTTCTACTCATTTTGACACTTGATTCTGTGTGAATTTTTTTATTTATAAAGCACTCTTAGAAACAACATTTTACAACTCTGAAACATATAGTGTGCATATTTATCAGCGCTAAATAAATCGCTGACTCTTAATTACAAGAGCTGATCTTGAATACTTTTACAAATATAAATCTTATTTTTATAAATATAATTTACAACAGGCAATTCACATATGAAATGTAATTAAAATATTTAGACTATGTTGATAAACATTTTGTATCCTGTGAAAATAATTAAAACAATCTAAATTGCTACTTTACACCTCTATAAAATTTGTTATAAAAAATAATACTTTCACTTGAAATCTTGAAAATAGACAATAAAAAATTTTTAAAGTATCTAATATATACAAAATTTATCTTAAAGTAAACAGTAGCAGCTCTTGTATTCGAAGGAACAACACATATTAAATGCTAGACTCTACAATATAAAGTTATAAACCAATGATTTTTATATAACGATGTCGAATAAACTGATTACTTTGTTTATCATTAAAAGCGCTCTTAGTTATCGTTTGTGATAAGCATAACTAAACGAGTTTTTAGTTTTACTTTTATACACTGTACGACATCTAATACGTAATTAATAATTAAAAGAGTTTCATATTTTTTATTTTTGTTTAAGATTGAAAAAATTTATCAAAAATCGGAAGTACATACTAGTGCTTTTCATTAGTTTGAAAAACCCATTTCCGTTTGTCATATTAATTTAAAAATTTATAAATTTACATCAATCTATAAAAATAAAAAAAAATTTTTAACGATAATTTTAAATGAGTTTTTATTTGTATACATTTTTATTCATAGTTTATTAGAAAAATAAAAAAAACTTACTTGGATATACTATATAATATACAAAATAAATAAATAAGGGTTAATCCAGCACAATGAAAGAGCACCAAAAACAGCAAACAAAGTTCTTTGATGTAGTAACATTAGTTTACATAATAGTTAAAATGTAAGCTTACGTAAAAAATGTCTTCAATTTTTGTAAATAAACAACCATCTTACGAATCTGATTGAATATGGTAGATGAAATACAATTAATCCACTTTTAAAAATATTAATAAATAAATCTACAAAAACACGTAAAATTCGTTTCACATTCAACGTGATTTTGATATGCATTGATACGCACATATTATGCCCTCTCCTTTTATTATGTTTTTAGGAGAAAAATGCCGACTTATTTGCTTCAAAAGTACTTAGGTGTTTTTGAGGCGATTGTTTCATTATTCTTTTAACTACATAACATCTATACTTAAAACGTAATAGCGTATATAATCTTGTACATTATGTACTTTGTACATTATGAAAATGCGTACACACATTACAAAATGTTGAGATAATCATTTGATGTTTCTTTTCTCAATCACTCAAACTTTCTTATTCATTTTAATAATAACTATGTGAGTGTATGTATGCACGCACGTATTTACGTACTTTGGTAAAAATATTTCCAAAATAATACCACTTGAAAATTTTCAGAGCCTTTAAATAAACTAGATATTAGGCAAACAAAAAAGTTGGTTAATTATTATAATATTATAATCATTTACAGTTTCGGTCATTCTATTTACCTTGTCATAATACTTCATTTAAAGTCATGACGAATTCTCTTTCCTAACAATGTTGTAATTATTTTAAACTAAGAAATATTTTTACCGTTAAATATTATGTATTCACATGTGTTTTAGAAGGAAGAAGAAAACACATGCACTTAAAATTTCACGCTCTCTCACTAAAAAATGTGGGAACAAGATCATTTTTACTATGTGGTGCCAGCCACTTCTGAAAAATATCTGAGTAGTACATATATAACGAGAATAAAAGGTATGCGAAAATATTTATATTTCAACAGCGAATCGATATTAAGCCTGGAAGAGATACGATGTTGTGAAAAAGACATATTCGATTAGTCTTTTTTATACAGGTTTATGAGCCAACGTAGGCCGCCAATCACAATTTGTCTGATAGATACGCTAACTACTCATTTTTAATTATATATATTTATAATATATACAGAGATAGAGCGTGTTATTATATATAAACAAACTTTCACTTTTTCTAATAGCGTATTAAAGCTAGACAACAATGCTAAATTAAATAAATGTTATAAAAAAACACATTTGTACAAACATTAATATAATCTTAAACTTATAAATAGACGTAATTAAATAATATATAGAAGACGTGTAATGTATAATATTATCTTCTTCTGGTTCAGTGGATCTTAAGTATTCGTGTGAATTATTTTCTTAAATCATTAATTATTCAGAAAAAGAATACCAAATTAAAAAATTTAAATAATTCGATCTTGCAGTTCAAGAATTATTATTGTCAAAATAAGCTGCTGAAATATATTATATTGATCGCTTTGATTGCTCTTCTTATTATTTGTGTTTACTTATTTTTTTATCTTATATTTTGGACAGATAATGCATTTAAGTACATTAATATTCTGTCGACATATATTTACTAATAACCATTGTGAATATGTTTTTTTTAATTAATTAAAAATAATATTGCATTTTTAATTAATAAAAAAACTACCATAAACATTTCATATGATTCAATAAATAAATAGTTAAGTCAGGAACAAAACAATGGTATATATAGCACTTATAATTTTGATGAATATTCAGTGAAATTCAGGCTTGCAACACAAATAAATTAGTACTATATAAAAGCTTTGTCGACGTGAGACACACTATATAACGAAATTTTTTCAATTTTTAATTTTTATGCACCGATTTTTCGAGTGAATAATATATATATATATTTGTGTGAGTGTATGAATGCGCTAATTAACGATGATCACGTATATCGATATTATTATTTTTAAGAAGCAAGAAGAGCATTATTTTGCATTTCCCTTCAAACAGCAAAAATTCCAACACTGATAAATAATATTTGACAATAAAGAGGAATAATCAAATGAGAAAGAAACTTTATAAAGTAAAGGAGTAATGGTAAATGAATAATGGAAGGCAAGAGAGACAGGCAGAAAGAGAGGCAATAAATGGCAGTTAGGAAATTGAATACTTCGTGGAGCTACTACTGGCATTTTCTAAGCCCCGTGAAAACCATAAACTTCAAGGACTCTAATTTCGAAGTCACCACTAGCACACAGAGGCGGATTATTGAACGTTGAGCAATGATCGGTTTTGCCAAACCTTATATTCTCGTCCATCCAAATTGCTTGACCATCCCTGAATAAGTAAATATTTTTCTTAAGTTTTCATTTTATACTCATATGAAAATTGTATAAATTCAATAATTTTAAATTAACGTAAAATAGTACATACTCTGAATAAAATGCTTGACTTATATTATTTTTTTAACGAATATTGAATCATATTTAAAAGATATATTATCATTAAAGATTTTTTAAAAAGGGCTGTATAAATTATTAATTAATAATGAATATTACAATAAATTATAAGGTGAGTAAACCGAGTATAGAACAAAAAATTGGATAAAAAATTTCAAATAATAATTATAATTATACAGAAATATGTTTATGTTGAATTCTTTAAACTTATTTGCATTTACGAATATTTATGTAAAATGTGAATTAAAGATTTTCTACAACTTTAATCTGATAATTTAGATTCAAGACTTTCATAAAATTAAAATTTTGCATAACCTACCCGCCACCAATGGTAATCATTTTTGAATCAGCGGCCATAAAAAGTTCTGCCGAATGATGGACTCTGGAATCATTGTGTGATGAATCCATACCGACCCAAGGATATTTGGCTCGCTCTGGATACAAACTAAACAGGAATGTTTCTCCCGTCCCAAAATACGCCTGTCTTTGTCCTTTGTCGTCCTTCAAATTTCTCTCGCACCACCTTGTTGAACAATATGCTCCAAATACCTTAACATTAAGCATCCAATATTTATAAGCTTAGTATTTTATAAATTTTTTATGAGACATCTATGAATGCTATAAGATGGCAATACCGACTCTCATTACACGACCTAACGTACCGACTGTACATCACTGCCTCATTTTTTGCCAAAATTTAAAATTTAAGTATTTTTTATGCAACAACATATTTTTATAGTATGCGACAATAGTATAAGGTAATATGTCAAATTTGTACCCAATCACACTGATAGGATTACTAATACTTGTACAAATTACAGTAAGCAAGCTTACCTCATTGTTACACGTCTTAATCATGAGGAGGGTAGGTTCGTATTTCTCTACACGTACGTAGAAAGTAGTGAGAGAACAGCCATGCTCCTCGGTGGTATAAAGCAAAATTGGCTGATACATCGTAATTCGCACCGGTAACCAGGACCACAATGTAAATAACTGCCGATAAGTAAAGATCCATAAGAAAAATATTATAACTCACTCGCTCGTTACGACGTTTTATTGTATATTTCTATTTTGTTATTTTAGCTCTTTTTTATTAGAATTTTGACTATTGAAATAATTTTTTCTCGAATTAATACTTATTTTTAGTAAAAAAATAATTAATTAAACATCGATCCATAATAATCCACAGTACCAATCATGCGGCGCTTGAGCACAGAGCTTCGAACGTATGATAATCTGTATGTCAAAAAATAAATAGCCAATGAAATTTATAATCATATGCATACGCTTAAAATATATATTAAAATAGCTAGAATAAATCTCTTTCAATCTATTTCAAATTACATGCAGAATTCAAACTGAAAACTTAATAGTAATTTTAAAGCTGTTTGATATTTCGTTTGATTTTTTCGTTATAAATCATAAATACTTTTTTATTTAATTTTAAGTAAATTTCATTATCCTTCTTCATAAAGCGTTTTCTATTTTCAAAATTTCAATTTCTTTTAAGATTGACATAAAGCTCAACATATATTCAAAAATAATAATTAAACCCGAGCTTAAAAGCAAGTATAAGGCCAAACTCTTTTGCAAATTGCTGTGAAGAGGCATATAAGTGTATATGTATATAAATATATCTTTCATGAAACGCTCATTAATTTCAATTTCTTGATGATTCTAAAATAAAATTAGATCAAGTACAGTTTACATAAATAAAAAACAGTTTATTTTTTAATGTATCAATATAATATGATATCTAGAAATAATGATAACGATTTACAAATTAATTCACATAAATACATTTTATAAAAATTAGATAATAATTAGTGCTTGTTATTAAAAATTATATTAAAAATACAGAAAAATAAAAATACGTGTTAATAATTACAGTATTAATAAAATGAAATACTATTTCATATATAATACACTACTTATTTATATTCTGAACAATAATATAAGTGAAATTACGGAAATGCTTTGTATATAACATAAAATCATGCTAATAATAATCAATGCAGTTTATACGTGCATCTTCATGCTAAAAACATATACATTTAAATTAACACTCAAAGCTGAGGAACATAATAAAAAAGTGAAATGGGGTTATTAAAAAAATTAGCGTATGTAAAGATGCAAAAATATGAACATCGTATAGAAAAATACTTTAATATTTCCAAAAAATATATGCATGTATATGTATATTTATCGATAGCTATAACGGCAAATTAGCAATAATTACACTAATAATAACAATTTTAGCAGTGGTAACAATAACGATGATAAAAAAAATTCTCTGAAATTCAGTGATATTTACATATGTACATAATTTATTCTCTTTGACACAGATATATATATATATATATATATATATATATAAATTGGTTACCTAGGAAAAAATGTAAACACATAGCTATTTAACCTAGGCCTATTTAACTCGGATTAAATCAATAAATATCTTGTAATATATACTATATATATGCACATCGTAATTAGAAATGCTTGATCTCAGGTTCAGTAGTAATTTTATTTAAATTTCATAGGTATTTATTTATGTTAGAAATCTTTTGTAAAAAATTGTACGTAATCCTATAATTCAAAATATAAGTTAAAATATATGTTTGTGCAGAATAATGGTCTTTATAAACTTTAACTAATTTTTTTATAACAAAATAATAATGAAATATTAAAATATTCTACAATAATCGTTTACAAACTAATTAGCTAGGAATAAGATAAAAATAAAAATACAATGTATATCTTTTAATTTTATTATAATAGAATCAAATAAATTTCACCATTATTTATTAACTAATATCTTAAATTTAACGTCTACACATAAACAGCAATTTATTTGTTGTATAAAACTTCTAATCCATTCGGTAATTGTATATTCAGCTCTTCGACTTGATAAGTCTTTTGAACTGTCCAATTACAATACTGATTTCATCAGATATAATGTATAAAATTAAATAAAAATTTCTTCTATTAATTTTAAAAAGATAACTGCAAATAAATTGATTAGCAGCTTACTTAAATAAATTTAAAA
Organism: Ceratosolen corneri; assembly: GCA_030522565.1. Lineage (NCBI taxonomy): Eukaryota > Metazoa > Arthropoda > Insecta > Hymenoptera > Agaonidae > Ceratosolen > Ceratosolen corneri. The sequence continues at coordinate 24,050 of JAPYYT010002109.1, forward strand.
AATATTAATCTTACAGTATTTTTAATATTAAAAAATATTTTAAATACAATTTTTTTATTACATTGATGTATTTATCTCTAGTATAGTATTAGATTTTTTATCATCAAGGTAAATTTGAGTTTTCAATTTATCCTCTGGTATGAATGAAACTGAAAAAATGAATTTACAATACTAGGATCAACTTCCTACTAGTGAAAACAAATGAAAACATATTTATTCTTGAAATATTGTTTACTCATATCTTTCATATAAATACGTAGTTCCAACACTAAACAAATTGAGAAAATAAATATTAAATAAACAAAAAATTAAACATTATAATAAAATACATTAAAAAGTACAAATTATTATAAAAAAGCAAAAATGTAAACAGCAAACTTATATATTTCTTTAAAAAATTTTCGTAATGATCTTATTTTTCTTTATATTATTTTTATTATTATTTAATACCACATTAAAGCTATACATGAAGAGTAACTAATGTCTATTAATTTATTAACGCAGCAACAGCAGCAGTAGCAACAATGTCAACAGTATAAATAATATTACATATTTCACGGATACTGTCAAATTATTTCAACTATATGTATATACAAGCAGCTCATTGAACATAACTATTGTAAATAAAAATAATTATAGATTGTTCTATAATAAATTCACATGCGACGGGCACGTCGAAGTCACCTATGAATAAATATAAAAGGTAACGAATAAGTGATAAAAAAAATGTATATACAAAAAGAAACGAAAAAATTGGCAAATGTAGGAGGATACTAATTGACCATATCCAGGTACTTACGTCGGGCATATCAAGTATCTGAGAGCGTATGCTTTGTATAGGATAAACACCCATTGAAAGAGCACGTGGTCCAGGACTGTGCGCGCCCTATTTACATCGATACCCATCATAATCGCAATCCATCATGCGATCAACGTCGAATCCATGGAGAATGCAGCGCAAACACAAAGACAACATACGAAGCTATGAATTTACGTAAACGACGGAATTTTCTCTTCTCTTTTTCACTCTTCGGTCCCTCTTTCTCTCTCACACTATCTCTCTCTTTCTCTCTTTCTCTCTCTCTCTCTCTATCTATCTATCTACCTATCTCTATATCTCTCACTCATATTTTATTTCAAAAGAAACATTGAACTATCAAAAAATAAAACAAATGGAAACCAAGATGTAAACATTGATTTGTACTTTTTATTTATTAATATATTTCGAGGTATTTCAAAAAGTATCAAACGATAAACTAACAACAAAAGTAAAAATTTTAAATGATTACTAAACCATATTCACAAAAAATTATATTTTCTATTTCACTTCCATATACTATTAAAAATGTATTGTAAAAATCATCAACAGTTGATTTATTATATAAGCTATAAATCATTTTAATTTAAAAAATATATATATACTATAATAAATTTATTTTCATTCATAAAAATATTGGGTAGGGAAAGAAGAATAGTAGCGCAAAATAACATTAATGTAAATGAGACAGAGGATGGAACAGGAGAAGAAAAATTTTATAGAATTAAAATATTTTGTAATCATATATATATATATAAATTATTATATAAATCTTATAATATATATAATATAATTATAATATATTATGTATATTATTATTATACTATTATTATAAATATTATATAAATTGTTATATCATATTATTATAAATTATTATATATATACACCCTATTATAAGGTGGGACTGAATCACAAATCTGTACTTTAGAAAACTAAATATATTTTGTGATATAAGACATATTACATAATTTATTTTCTAAGTATTAGTGACTTTAATAAAAAATATAATATAAAATTTAATAAAAATATAAAGAAAAATATAAATAAAATCAAGAAGCTCATTAATTTATTGAATAATAATTAATAAAATATAGTACATAAGTTATTTACTAATTGTAATACCTTGTCTATGATTAATATTGTCTATGATAAATATTGTCTAAAATTTCTTTAAATAAATATTTTTTGCTACAACTTATACTTAATATAAAAAAATAATTTGTAAATTATTATAGATAAGTAAATTTCCATTAACAAGATTACTGAATTTAATAAAAATGAAAATTTATAATTTGTTGAGATATTTACGTAAGATTCAAAATTAAAAGAAAAATCAATGCATATAAATAAAAATTTAATCCCAAGAATTTTGTTTTTTGTATAAAATTTATTTTTAAACCAACATAAATTTATTCTGTACGAACAAAAATAAACTAATATGTTTCTCCCGAGTTTTTTACTTCTGTAAAAGTAGCACAAAAATTTTTTTTTATCTCAAACAGCATATATTATATTTTTTTTATCGATGCTTGTATAATGATTCGAAGAGCACAGGCTGGTCATTAATACAACGCAATTTTTCTTCGAATGCTTAAAAATTGAGAGCAAATAATAAAGATAAGCAAATATATAAAATCAGAAGCTATCATGCATCATGATTAAGTTAAAGTTAAAAAGTTAGTCATTTTCTATTATATTCGAAACATGACTGTTATTCATAAGAGAATTATTGTTAGAAAGTTTTATAGACTACTATTTATATATGTCCATATTAAATAAAAATATTAGTTGATATTATACATGCTGTAAGCAAAAAATTTATATAATGCATGTATTACTTCAATTTTCTTGAGTTTGTCAAGAAAGTATGATAATAAGATATGGATTGAGTATGAAAATTGCTAAAAAATTTTAGTTTCTATTTCATGATTTTTTTTTCAAGTCAGAATGACGATCAAATTAATTATTGAAGGATTTGGGGATCGATTAATAACTCGTATATACCTAAAAATATTGATATGTATACTCAAATCTTTTATAAAAACCTAGAAAACTTAACAAACAATTTGGATAAAAACTATCAGAATTGTAAATTATATGGAAAACTCTAAAAACTATACAGATATGTATAGTTTGTTTCGAATAAAATATCGAATTGATTCATAAACATTAATATTTTTGTTCATTACAGATAATAAAATCAAAAGTAAAATAACTTTTAAAACATGTGTTAAAAGCGTTTATTAATTCATGTTCAATTTAACATAATATATACCCAATACAAAATTATAATTTAATAAGTTTAAACGCCAACTAAACGTTTTTAATCTTTAAATTACTATTTTAAATTACTTTTTTGAAATTTCAAGTTTAAAAATGAAATTGGATTGTATTTATATTAAAAGTGAAATTACTTGTGTTTACATTATGAAATTTCTTAAGTGAATTCAATACCATTAAAAAAAATAGTCAATTATAATTTAATTAACTCTTGCATTAGCTTTTTACTTTATAATTAAAACTAAGAAAGTAAGTTACTATAATTCATTTATAGATACAAAATATTTCATGTTTAAATAGTCAATTATCTTTAATGAAATATTTTACCAAAATTATATGATTAATAATGCAAACAAGTAACACTACAAAAATTGATTATGAATATTAATACCACTCGCTGAGAAAATGAGAGCAGCAATTGCATGTGGCGCATATAGTAACAGCGATAAAAGCCGACGACGCTATATAGTGTCGTGATGAATGAGAGTACATGTAAGTGTAACTCGAGTAGTAGTTTTATGGAGGAGAAAAAAGGTAGCACATGAAATGAACGGTACATTGTCCAAAAAGATAATTATACAATACCCTGTCTTTGTACGTGTCTTCACATTCTTTCTGAAAACAAAGTGAATCATTGAAAAAATCTTCTGTATTTTTCAGGCGTTTAAAAGTTGTTTTTTTTATCTAATTCAATATTTAAAAAGCAATCTTCGAACTTGTTTCTTAATTGATTCACTATGTAACAAAATGGAAAAATTAATGGCATTGCTCAATGATTATATATAATATTTATATGTAGTACAAATATTCTATACTGCAAATGATTAAGCAACCATAGATCTTACACAAAAACCAAGTTTGTTAAAATATGACGTTTTGACATCATATTAACCCTGCACCATTGTTATTGTCTTATTGGAAAAAGAGAAAATAGGACAGAAAAAAAGAAAAAGATATAAAGAGAAATTGCTAATTAAAACATTCATATCTAAAAGAAAAATAATTTGTATTCAAATAAAGTAATTAAAACAAATTATACATATTTTTACGTTAGTACTCGTGGTTTTTATTGTATATATTCATATATTAATATTCAAAAATAAAATAATTTTTTTCAAAATAAAAACTGGCACTATTATTAAGAAATCTGTTATTATTTTCTCACTTACCTCTCTTATTGTGAGGGTGTGGGACATCATTTGAATGTTCATTTGTGATTGACTTGTTGGCAGTGTATCAGTTGATCGTGATTTTACTAATGACTTGGATGCTGATATCACATTTCGGCTTTTCAAATTCATTTCAATATTAATGAATACTCTTGATATGTATGTCGAACTCAATCCGCGAATACCAAATGCAGTACGCAAAAACTTTGCCGGAGTCACCTATAATCAAGCAAAAGTTTTAATTGGAAAATAGACAAAATTATAAATCAATAAATGAATTAAAACATTAAACATGTGAAATCAAGTCTATTAAAAAATAAAAAATTTCTTGAATAAGTAAAAATAAAAAACTGTATATACCGGTATCTGCCTGCAAAACTTTGAAAGGGCTGCATCTATACCATTCTTTGTAATTTCAACCATCCATTCTGAAGTTTGCGACGACGAATGTTTATAGAATAATAAAATTATAGCCATAGCTACCCTATAGAAGACCTAAAAATTTATCACATTGATTATTAAATGTTCTATAATTTTATCGAGTTTATATTCTTTATAATCTTATTAACTTTATTTACTTACTTTAATGCCTTCATGTAAAAAACAGTCCATAACTCTGACTAGATGTTGAAATGGAAGTAAATGTAAAATCCACCAGATCCAGTCCATATAGATTCTTTCTGCTCTAGATACTGAACAGTGTCGAGCTAAATGAACCGCGGCAGATTTCTGTAATTAAATGAAATTGATCGAATATTTGTTAAAAATAATAATCTTAAAATTTTGTAAAAATATAATTAAAATTGAAGAAATTTAAATTTTTTAAAATGATTCTTTTATAGATAATTCTCATTTTTTCTAAACAAAATTAAAAAGAAATACAGTGTAAGTCATAAATACATACCACATGTTTTTTTGTAATTTGTTCTACAGTTTTCCATGTTACTTCATTAAGGAGTTTTGTTTGTGTAATAAACATTTTTTTCTTAGATGCTACTAAGCTTTGTACACAATGATAACATTGTTCCTCTAAAATATTAGAAATTCATGTAATCAATTTGAATAAACTTTTTAAAGTTTAAAATTAGTCACAATCATTGTTTTAATAAACCTGGCATAAAATGTAGAAGTAGAGCAGTAATAGGATAAAGCGATGGGCTGTAAGTTATATCTGGACATGCATAACCTAGGACTGAAACAATTCTGTCTGCAACACTTCTACCTTTGCGAGTCAAGTTATATGATAAGCAGTGAGCACTATCGACAAATGGTGGCAACATAATTGATTGCTCTGGTAATTCTATAAAATTGTAAATTATTAAAAAAAATTATAAAAAAAACAAATATGAATAAAAATTTATCAAAACATAACCTAACAAAATAATTTATTAAATTAACATTTTTATATTTTTGTTTACCAACTTTTTAATATTTTTTTTCAATCAAATATTACAAATAATTTTTAATAAAATATTATCGAATATCAATTAAATTATCAGCCAAATTAATAATTTTCATTTTTCAATACATAGTATAATTTATATACTAGTTGATACTATAAATTAATAAAAAGAATACTTAAATATTAAGCATTTCAAACTAACCTGTAGTTCCTAAAACTTGGCTCACCATATCCCAGTAATAACCATCCATGGTGTTATTGCCCTTAGCATGCTGGCTTATTAATGCTGGCCATAGCTGGGTTCTGATACCATTGTTAAGTGGCCAGGCATTCTCCCTTAAAATAAGTTTCACCTCACGCAATTTATCTGCCTGTACTAGTACATTGATCTCCTTGAAGGTCTTGAGAGTTTGTTTCTTACTGGTTGGTGATTCAGGCTGAATAATAATGTTAGTAGTATCAACGTGCGGTGGGAAGACATCATCAATGTCAACATTGGTTTCCTCCTCAAGTACTGATAACATATTTGACGGATTATCCATAGAGTAGGGAGACTGCGTGACCAGCATGGTAGCAGAACTAAGGATTTGGATTGTCCATTTTCCAGGTTGGTGGCATTATGAACAATTTCAAATTACGTTATCTCCTTTGACGTTTTAGTGTTCATCTAAAATGGAAAAATTTTTTAATTTAATAAAAGTAGTCAATAAAAAATTATAGTTTCCTGTTTAATATAAAATGTAATAAATTATTTTTTCTCTCTTGTAGTAATAAAAGTCATAACTTCATAATACTAGAATTGATAGAATAAAACACCATTCAGAATCTTACCAAATCAGTACTCCAGCAATGAGATACTAACCTTATCATTAACAAGTATACCTAATATCATTCAAATTAATTTTAAAATCAAACCATTTAGACTTATTATTATGACCATAATCTACTTTTTACTATATTTTAAAAATTTTTTTATCATTCTTGATTGTTTCTTTTATTTTAAATATTTCTCTGGTAACACGTTTCACGTTAAGAAAAAATAGTTTATATAACGAAAATACTATAACTTTAATTTTTCTTTTTAAAAAATTATATAAACGTGCTTTAATAATACAATTAAATAAAACCATGAACATTTGAAATTTAAATGATGTATGGACGATACTTTTTATATTTATTTTGAACTAATTCAATTAAATAATTCAATGTAGCAACTATAAATAACTTATTTCTATGATACTTGTTTTATCTATTTCTCTTTTGATTTAAATTTAAAAACTAAATATAAATTAAACTGTAAATTTATTAGCAAAACCATTAATATATTTTACTTAATACGTAAATAAATCATTTGCAAACTAATTGAAATAATGTATTTGTTTATTTTAATATTAAAAAAACATGTTTAAATTAAAATCTTTCAATTAATTTTGTACTCTGTAGTTTTTCACAACATATGTTTCTATATAATTACTTATATGGTATATTCAATACACCCTGATGAGAACACTTAAATCATTTATTTTTATGATATTTGTGTACAAAATTGGTTTAGTTTATTTCAACTGTTTGGCTTTCATTTAAACTTTATGATGTTTAAAATATAGACTTCATAAGAAATAAAATAATGGTAATAAGAGTTTTGGAAAATATTTAGAGTTTAAAAATAAAAATTATTAATTAAAAATTAATTTTGTCATTACTCTCAATAGTAAATATTTTAATATTTCAAGAATTATTAGTAAATTTTTAACTAATATAAATGATCTTTCAAAGATACAAATAATTCAAAATGATTTATTGTTAATTAAATTGTTTTTGTAGTTATCGTAATACTTGTGCAGTATATGTATCATGTAATTATTGTAATAAATTTATACAATTTTATTGTTCTTCTTATCAAATTTATTTCATGAAAAATGTATATATGTACATTAGTTTTAGATGTTAATAATAGTTTAATTATAGTATATTCAAAAAATTATAATACTATAAATTTTACATTTAATTATTTTTAGATAAAATAATATAATATATAATGAAAAATAATTAATGTACTATTTTTAATTAGCTGAACTATTAGTAACTGTATATTGAATTATATATAATTAATTATTCTAAAACAATATAAAAAGTGCAAAACTAACATAAAAATTAATTTGAATTTTAAAGTATAATTTAAACTAGTATTAAATTTAATTTGATACAAAGTTATTCTACTAGAAATATTCTACTTTTTATATTTAGTACATGATTTGCAGGATGCATTAGACAAATTCTGTTAGATAAACGTTATCATGTTAAAACACCATTTAAACCACTTGAGAGTATAAATATATTTTACTAAAGCCTAATGCAAAAAAGCAGTTATGCCATTATGGAGTATCAGAAATACATATTAATAGTTATGCATCTGCTTTATACCTACGTGTAGTTACTATCATTTACATTTAATGTTTTTATAAAACTTTCTTAATAAAACTGTAAATTTGATATTTTACTGCTCTACCATATCTACTAATGTTTTTAAACCTTTGTGTTTATTGAAAAGCTTGATCTTTTATATTTAATGAATGAATAAATATTCAAATATTTACAAAATTGATAGAAGAAATGGTTTCACTTTAAACTTTATTAAAAAATTTTGTTCAGACGGCTGATATCATCTTTACTGTATTAACAAAAACATATATTTATATAAATACAACTAATTATAACTTTAAGTTGGAAAACAAAATGTTATAAAAATTATTGTACTTATTAAAAATATAAATAAAATATACTTGACAAACACATAAAAGATTAAGAACTTTATCAAATATTGAAAGCTAACTACCTACATTTTTTAATAAATAGTATTATTTAATATTGAGTATAAAAATAATGTATTATATCAGTCAAATAATTTCTTGAAATAAAAAGAAAAATTAAAAAAAGAAAAAAACTTTATAAATATATTTTTTAATACTTTTGTAGTACCTGAGACATTCTATAAGTAAAAAAAATTGAAAAAAAGTAAATTTAAAAGTTTAAAATCATAAATAAATAATATCTTCCTTTGAATTAAAACGAATTGTTAAATTAAATCGATACGTCTATAAACAAAACTATGTACGAATGACGTGCGTTAAAACTCGTGGGTAATCTTTAATCGATTCAGAAGAGTCTCAAATATCTGGTATATACACATTTCATTACTGGCATTTGCATACATTCTCAAAAACAATCTTAAGCACTTTTATGTTTTATTTTGTATTTTATTATTGTATTTTTGTTTTTTTTTCATTCAGCAAACTAACCTTAAAAAGGCATCAATAATTCACTGGCTAATTTATTTTTATTACAATTATTCGAAACTAATATTGATGTTTTTCTTTCCAACACGTAGATTTTACTAGGAAGTCGATACTTAAATGCAAGTACACAAGTCACATTCACGCTACACAACAGCTGAGATTCGATATTTACACGGTATGAAATGAGGAAATAAGGGCGTAGCCGAATATATATATATATATATATAAAGTGTGCGTGTGTATGTATAACTGAATATTAGAAAAGGGCCACCAGCTCAGTCAAGAGTCGTACAAAAGAAGTCACGTACTATGTTCTATGAAGGCTACTGGCTCTCTTGTCAGTCACGGGCTTAGAAAAAAGTCGAGATACAAGGAGGCAGGCAGGCACAAAACATAATCGATATCGTGGTGACAGTCGAAATTTCTTTTTCTCCCTCCACAACACACTACCTGCGTAAATACAGATAAAGAAGCTCAAACACGGAAGGGCTACAGGCGCGGTTACTGGAGCCGCGAAAAACTCAACTTATACAGAACCCGGGTAAAATGACCCAGCGAAAGTGAGACATAAACCCTCAAGAGTTAACCCCACCCTCCCAGCAGAACACACTTTAAACTCTTAAATCAGTCAGGAATTAGAAGAGAGATGAAACAATGTATATGTCATACATTTGCATTTGATTACTTTACTATTAATGTTCACGATTTTTGACGATTAACATTGCAAAATTATCTCTGTTCACGCACATGCACATACACATGCATACGCAACGCGCGCACAAATAAGATTTATGTGTTTTTATTGCCATCATAATTATCATTTTTATTATTATTGTTGTTGTTGTTGCTATTATTGTTATGATTGTATATAAATTTAATTGGTTTTACAACTGTTCAGACCAGTTATTGATTATTGAGTTAACTATTTTACTGTGTATAAAAGTCTAACCTAAATTCTTGTATTAGAAACTAAACGTTTAAACGACTAAAAATTTGTACGATTAAATCCATTACCATTTGCAATAAATGCTAAAAAAATAACTGCACTTGTGATAGTTTTACACATTATATATGTTTATTATAAACCCACTGTGTATGATAATAAAGTTTAAAAATTTTTAAACTAATGACATTTATTCTTATGCTTTTTATCCTTACAAATAAACATATCGAGGTAATTTGAAAGGGTATTCTCTTTCTCTTTGAGTTAATGAAAAATCCATGTTACTTATGCATTCATAAAAACTTATAAATACATTCAAAACGAATCAACCATAACGTACTTTACCTTTAACTATCTCAATTTCCAATGTAATAAATAAAGCTAATAAACGAATAAACAATGTACATGCACACACACACATAAACAAAAGACACTTGCAATACATAATCACAGAAACAAAACGCTTGTTAATTGTTCAATACTCACTGCAAATCGCTTAAGAATCTCGTCATCAACAAGGACGAGACTCGTTTGGACATCGTATTCGAAGTTCCTAGATGACTGTCGAATATCAGCAGCGCCGAGACGTTGTTTAACGTCGTCCTGCCGCTGATTTGCCCTCGTCGTTGTCGTTGTCGTCGTCGTCGTCGTTGCATGCATGAAATTCGCCGTAATCAGAATTTCAAAATAACCTCTTCATTAATAAAAGAACATGACAGTAAATGCACGCACGAATGACAGATGAGACACAATAGGGAAACAGGTGAATAAATATAGAAAACTTACAACTTTGTACGTATACTTACCCTTGACTCTAGTTTTATAGGTGGGTATTCAACACTTAACACGTTTCGGTACTTAGTATGAGTGCGAGTGTGCACATACGTGTCGCGTGCCTTTGTGAATGAATCTGGCTGAGAGAGTGGGAAAGAGAGAGAGAGAGAGAGAGAGAGAGAGAGAAACAGACAGAAAAAATGACAATAGAGCATAAAACTAGCTGAAATAAAAATGTACAAGAATAAAGTATGGGAGAAATAATGAAAGGGATGGAGGAGTAAGTAAAACAAAAAGTGTTCCAGGGAGGAAAAATTAAAATTGAATTAACCCATTGCAATATCCACTTCAACTTAGTCTCCCTCTCTCATCTCTCTCCCCCTCTATTCGTACTACTTTTCTCACGCTATCTTTATTATAAAGCACGTCGTGGATCGTGGTCGAATCATGAGTCATATGAATCGTCGTTGACACCGGCTCATCTCACCTGCGCCACACATTTGTTAAACTTATCGCACTCGCGCCCCCTTTGTGAAACGACTAATAAGAACCAATGCAAATAGAAATGGAAGCGACAGCCACACTTGTCAATTGTTACGAGGGCATCGCGCGATATCGTGTCCGCGTGTGTCAGACCACGATGATTAGCAGACGTACACTACGTGCTGTTAGACACGCAAATCGTCCCTCTCTCTCGCTCTAATTCGTTGAGCATCCCTCTTCTCTTTATCTCTATCATTGTTCTATCTATATGCGTCTCTATTTGTCTATCTATTTCCCTTATACGCTCGTCGCCAATACCTGTCAACAGAGGCGATAAACAGCAACTTCCTTCTTATCGACTTACATTTATTACAGCTAGCGGAACACTGCGTGGGAAGGGAGAGAGGAGTTGGTATTGGTGGGGTGAAGTAACGGCTGGCGGGATTTATGAAGTGGGGGAGGGGTGTATATACATATATAATGAGAGAGAGAGAGAGAGAGAGAGAGAGAGAGATCAAGTGTTAGCCGATGAAGTCGAAGTACTACTGCCTTTACCTTAAAGATCGCGTATTCTCAGCCGCAAATGCCGTCAGGTAGGCGAAAAAAGCCTTAAGCTCCGGATCGTCGCTTGGTTGCACACCACGACGACGAGTACGAGCTGTACGCGGATGACCAGAAAAAGAGGGGACGCTTTCTTCGTCCACTTCTCCTGCTCACTAGTCTTCCTTCGGCAGCCGCTTCTTACCCTTCCACAGCGCGCGAAACTGATGCGGCGTTCGCCACTGCTCTTTTATCTCGCTCTTGTAGGTGTTGATATCGGAGGGCGAGAGAGACGCAAACAAGAAACGGCAGTTCGCGCAACGGCGTATAATCTCTCGGGCTCTCCTTATGCATGGGCGCGCGCGCGCCTGCGTAAAGCGACGCCCACGCCAAAAAGCTTGCGAGCCCGCTCCGATTGCGCCTCTGGATGTTCACACACCTACGCCGAAGAATCTCTCCGCAACACGAGATGCATCCGCCCAGCGGCGCGGAACCTCGGGCTCGTATTAGCCGAGATGAGGAGCTCATCCTGATTGCGTGCAGACGGGCTTACAAATGCTGCGAGCACAGACGTAACGAGACGCTCCGGCGCCCCATCGAAAGCGCTCCTGTCCCTGCATGTTGCTCATTTCTTCAAGGTTTTAAACGAGAATAGTTCGGAGAAATAACGTTAGCTGACACTTTGATATTGACAGACTGACCAGCTGTCTTTATGTTACTTTAGAAAAATAATTGGTATCCACAATAACATTGATAATAACGACGACGATGATGATAAATTGAATAGAGAATATTGGTTGCTTTTCATTCGCTATTTTCATCGATTTCCATAAAATGATATTTTTGTTTTTCCACTAAAGCACAATTCAATATAGAAAATGTTATCCTCTTTAGATCTCTTAATTGACAAAATAGCATAAAGAAATCAATTTTATTTCATTTTGTATATTAGATTCATAAAATACTTAAATAAATCATTAGACATAATTATGCGAAAGAATTTAATACAATATATATTACAAAGCATTTTTCTCTAAATAATAAATTATGAATTAAGGACATGTAATTTGAAATTATACAGTGCTTTAACATTATATAGTATTGTAAGACTTATATTAATTATCAGGAAAAAAAAATTTTTTAATCAATATAGGTCTATTGTCTCATTTATTGTATTAACTTAAACAATTTAATTTTAAAGTTTACCCTTTTAAATAGATTCATATTTATTTTGATACTTTGAGTTTTGAACAATTAAAGTAAAAATTCACCGATACGATAGAGTGCTTTCTATTTCAAAGCTTTGCAGTATGGAATTAATATCTAAGCATTAAATAAAACCGCCGATTGCTATCTTATTTTTAGCCATAATATTTAAAGATGCGAAAGAGTAACATTTAAATGGAAGGAAAGAATTATAAATAGTTGGATACTCACTTTATTTTAAACAATTTTCACTATTTGAAAGAATTCTAATGAATAAGGTAATTTATTTTATTTCTAAATACATTTTATTTTTAAAAGAAATATATTTCCTCGATTGTAATTAGGAATTGTATGTATATGAGATAGCATAAAATGATTAATAGAAGCGATTTGTAAAATCGATCAAAATATGAAAAGAGAAATAGTAACAAATATAAAATATAAAATGTACTATGATAATATCATAACATATATTGTTTCATGTTGGTAAAGATAAATGGCCCTTGGAAAGTTGAAATTGTCACAAAAAGATAAATAAATAAAAACAAAGACCTTTAATTATCATAAAAGGACACCATTGTACTGATAAAACAGCCGAAAAGAACATATATATGTATGTTTGCATGCACATGTGTAATAATTACTTACCTAAATGTAAGGAGAAGAATATAAACAAGTTTATAGAAATTTATTCTGAAAGCTTAAAGTGTTTATCGATCAATCTAGGCATCATTAATTACAAAAGAAGTAAACCGCAAACAACAAGTCCAAGCAAGCAATAAATACAGTTAGTAAGAAAAATATATTAGAAAAAATTGTGGCAATACTCAACGACTACAAAATCCAAAGTTTCAAAAAAGTCCAATAACACGAATCACCACCCTGAAATCATGCAGAAAGCTGATGGATTGTTATTACAGCAGTATTTTAGGACTATACTTTAACTCTAGTAGCAATTTTATTGCGATCATATAAGAACTATGGTTTAAAACAAAAACCAAAATTCTATTACAATTCTATTTACAAAAGTTTTAAAATTATATTTTTAAATTATAAAAGTTTTTAATATTAGATCAATTTGCTGATTGCAATTTAATACTTGACTAAATAATAATAGATATAAATAAATCTTTAAAAGAAGAAAAAATTGGAAGTGGTTGAACATAATAAGCTTTACATTTAACGCTTATCAACTTTTGAAATAATTTAAATGATAATTTAAAGACTCATCCAATGATATTGATATTTATTTATTTTTTCAACGAAGTCTTTTTATTAATAACCTAAATTATTTCACACATATTTTATTGTGTCCTTTACAATAAATAATAAATTAACGTGTGATCGAGCATTTTTAGTATGCATTTGATTTATATACGTGGAATAAAGCAGAAAAAACAATTAACTTTCAAATTGGCAATTATTTGAATTTTATATATAATTTTATATTTAATTTAAATATATAAAATTTTTTAAATACACATAAAAACTGTTAATCATTATTTAATCAATTTTAAAATGTAAATATAACTCTACAAAAAACTTCGATATAAACTAATTTATAGATGTCAGTTTTCATTATTAAATATTGTATAATAAATTATAATAAATTATTATTCTATGCTTTAAAGAATTTACCATATATAACTTCCTATGATTTAATGAAATTATATTATGATTCAAGTAAATGTTAAAATAATAATATATAATAATTGTTGGGATAGAAATAGTTCGAAAGAACTTGATTTCAAAAATATATTCATTAATTTATTTATTTGTTGAATAGTATTACATTTCATCCTATTTACATGAATTATTTACATAATAGAATTATATATTTTTCTTTTATACAATTTGTATTACGATTATCTTTTAATAAAATCAAAAAATAAATCAATGAAATTTGTTCACATAACTTTTATTATTTTTTTTAGAACAAAAACGAATAATCAATCATCAGAATATTATTTTCACTTACCTACATAAATATTAAATTTAGTATTTAATTATTTTAATTATTAAAAATTGTTTTTCATATAAAATTGAATACGGTTTTGCACGTTTAATAATAATATTATCCTTCATTTTCTATATTGTGAGTAATTACTTGACTATAACTACATTATATTTATTATATTTTCTTAAATAAATTTTCCAAACTAGAATATATTTTCTAATAAAATTAATTTTATTACTTCTTATTATTTAGAAAATTATATTTTTTAAATAATAACCTTAATTTTCAAAACTATCCTTTGTGTTGAATAAGACTTATAACATAGACATTAAAATTTTCTTTCTAGTAAATCGTTCAAATTATATGTAATGCCTCTATAGTTCGTCGTACTTATTCTGAATTATTAAAGTTTTTGCTCTCAGTCTTAATTTACTATACTGTTGAAATATGTTCAGTTTAATTATAATTTTGATCGTCAAATTTATGATAATTATAAAAGATATAGTACTAAAAGAAAAACAAAACTGACTGCCGAGAATATTAAAAATAATACTTTTTATTCAAATCATTAGAAAAAAAATATTTAAGTTCTATAAATTATAATACTAATTCCTGTATATTTTTTAAATCGTACCTATTTATGTGGTAGAACTAATTATTACCATCTTATATCGATTAATTTCAACCTCCATCATTCTTCTGTTTTAACATATCAATTTCTGTTTCATTTTTTCAACTTTAATTAGTATTCTACTTTATCTTTTTTATCTCATTCTATTTTTTACACTAACATCTAAATTTATTGTATTAAATATAGTAAATTTATCAATTAGTATGCATTACAATTTTATAATAATTTATACATTTGTATTAAAACATAGATAATCGATTTGATGTTATATTTGATATTCTCAAAGATTTTTAATGCATAAAATATAATTCTTTATATTTGTAATAGATAAAAGAAAAAAGTTTAATATAACCAATATAATATAACCAAGGTGTGATTTTAATGAATATAAAATGATCTCTCAAAATAACAATACTAAATTTAAAAAACATTTTCTTTTCTCTAACGAAATAATAAGAGTATAAATTAAATAATATACAAATATAAATGATGACTAAATCTTATAAGAAGAACTTAAGCTATTCAATAAAAAAGTAGAAAATAATAAAAAGTAATCAATAAAATATACTTCTATATTTTTATTATATTATAAAAGAATGTAAATTATATGTAAATTATAAATATTATATTCTATCGTAAAAATTAATAATAAATTAGTTATTAATTTTGGTTTCAATTTAGAGTACACTCATTTACTATAATACAAATATTTATAAAGATGCAATCAATTTTTTATAGTTACTAAATTTTAAAACTTTATAATATTTCTTTAGATAACAAAATAATTAATTATCTGAAATAATAAAATAATCATTATTTATTACAATAAAATAGCTCGAATAATTTAAAAAGAGGAATTGACTTGTTATCTGACCATAAATTAATATTTCTGTAGAATTGTAGAAACTATTCGATAGTAAAAAACAAAAACTAATCAAAAATATATTCTACAAAGCATTGATTAACTATTTATTCAAATCGAACTTTCATCTGAATATTTATAAAAATGAATAAAAAGATTTGATTTGCGAAAATGAGTTTT
>JAPYYT010002110.1:0-20572 GCA_030522565.1 Ceratosolen corneri
GGGGGGGGGGGGGGGGGGGGGGGGGGGGGGGGGGGGAAGGGGCCGGGAGGGAGCCCAGAGGGGGAGAGGATGGAAAAGCTGCGGGCGAAGAGGAGTGACGAGCGCGAGGAGAACGAGGGATTAAATGGGCCGAAACGAGGATACGTATTGCAATATATATATATATATATATATATATATATACGTACGTGCTGACAATGATTCTCGAATTTCCCGGCAAAGTAAAATCTTGGAGGGAAATTGATATTATCTTAATTATAGAAATGCATTTGTAAACTCAGTCGGCAGTTGCATAAAATTATGTAAGCCTCGCTCACGATCGTATCGTTCGTAATTTGTTTCTGCGAATTTACGACTTATTAAAATCATTTACGTACATCTTTGAAACTTGATTATTTACATTTTACATTAAAGCTCTCGATTATCAATCCAATGTACTTTCAATGCTGAATGTTTGCAGACAATATTTGCAAACGAGTGAGTGCATTGTCTATTTTGCTTGGGGATTTTTGTTTGTTTCTGCCAATTCATCGGCTTGGCTAATCACGCAGGTAGTGAATAATTTTGGCTCCCGGGAGTTTCTCGAATTCCCGGATCAATGTCATCTTATCGAGCAAATTCATTAGAGCAAATTCTCCAATGGGCATACAAACAACAAATGAGGCTGCGTAATGTTCCCCCTTTGATTTATCCAACCCGATGAAAGAAATGATGTCTCTCTTTCAATAACATTTATCAACGCCGATAAAAACAATAAGCCATTACGTATATATTATCTTTGAGTTTTATCGGTTTACAAGTATCCTCTCTCCATTATCTTCTCTCTTGAAAAAATCATATCTTCAAAATAACGAATATTTGCTAAAAATCGGCTGGAGAAATGTTTCTTCCGATTCGCGTTGCCGCTTCTCTTTAACGAGGAGAAATTGCAAGCGTCGAGTGTTTCAATAAGTTTCAGCGAGTTTCCACCAACAATTTCCCTCTACTAATAACGATACGCATTACGAGAGCAATAACGAGCTTTTCCTTTTTAAATAAGTACTTTTTAAGTAAAACGTACGACATGTGCGCTGCGCCAATCCTCTCTGTCGAAATGTCTCAAAGCGCAATTTCATTAAAAAGGAAATTATTAAAAGGAGCAGCTGTAATATATTCATTGATTAAAATTTTAATGCGATAAAAATTCTCGACTCTCTTGCTAACAACAAATCCTTAATTAGTTGTACACAATTTTTACGCACTAAGCTTTTTAATCTTTGGCAGCGCTCGAGTGTAAAGAGGCCCCGACGCTTAAATATCAAATCACCTGGAAAATGCGCTGAAAAGACCACTGTCGGCCAGTTCGCCAAACTCCCGCGATATATTGTCATTAGGTATTTGATTAATTATTATAAGCGTAAATTAATCCGCGACTCTCGCATGAAAACGAGCGTATTAAATTGGCGTGGGAGGCTCCGACATCAAATACCAAGAAATTAGCTTCGCGAGTCTTTAAAATGCGGATTAATTGCTTCGGGGGGGTGGGGGGGATGGCATTGCGTAGACATTAAAATTAAATGGGAAAGTAGAAGGATCGCTACTTATACGGGTCAAGAAATCTTTGTGGCGATAAGTTGACCTATAAAATTCCAACTTGTGCGTAAACTCGCTACCGTTATTTATAGAAAATGAGCTGCTATTATGCCATAGTTTTACGTTCTTGGGTTTAAATATAGAGATAGAGAGAGAGAGAGAGAGAGAGACGCGTGCGCTGGGATTATGATATAATTTTAGTATCGACATTTCATTATAAAAGAATTATTTATTTTAAAGAGGAGTGGAAGGTAGTAGCTCGTTCTTATGCTCATTATCTTTTCTTGGACATCTGCCGGATTTTTATTGCACACCTCCTCGTCCTTATCGCGCTTGTTTTTTCTTTCTTTTTTTGGCTCTCTCTCTCTCTCCCTCTCTGTCTCTGTTGTTTTTGTTTCTGCTTTTTTGCTTGCCGCGAAAGCACGAAGGAAAGGCAGACGAACGTCATATAAGACGGAATCAGGCTTAACTACGTCACAAAATGTCGTCTTTAGGTATGATTAAGTTTTTTCAGCTCTCTTTGCCTTCTGCAGTTCTATAAAATGACTTCTTCGGCGCAATTATTTAACGAAATAAGGAAAGTAGTTAAATAGCCTACTAATTTTTTGTCAGTTTAGATTATCGTCAATCATTCTTCTTCTTTTTTTTCTTGTCTTGGCGCAAATTCATTAGCGTTTCTTAATAAGCATTCAAAAGCAATTATTATTTACTAGATCGTTTCGCTTCACAACTATCCATAAAATTTCATATCAAATTCTATCCAAAATTTAAAAAAGTTCAACTTTTACGCGCCATTTTTCATAATCCCCAGGCCCCAAACAAGTTTGGCCGCTCAACATTATATGGAAAGTCCATTTGAATGCGAAAAAGAAACAATTTATCTAATTTATATATTCCCTTGGAAGACATTTTTACATTGCATCGTGAATTCTGTAACATTTACGAGTGGATAATTGCACAGTGCGGATATTTAATCATAGCCGTGAGGTATTAATAATCTGCAGATGTGCAAGTATTTCCAAATGGGTGAGCGGCGCACAAAACTTTGAGCACGAAATCCGTGCGTCTCACGTCCATTAACAATCCCCCCCCTGACATCCCATTGCATTTCAAAGACAAATAGATTCAACACTTTTATAAATCCAGCGAGTTCCGATAGATCCAACCGAGACTCAAAGCAGCGCGAAGCCAGTGAAATGGAAAAATTAATCTTGATTCGACAGGCCCCGCTCCGAGTGACTTTTGTCCAAAGACTCGAGAGGTCAGCCCCGCGTCAATAAACCAGCAGAAAACTCGCCAAGATGTGGAAACTTTTGCGTCTCATTTATTTGCGAGTCTCTCGAGTCCGAAGTCGGACGCTAATAATTTCGCGATGCCTGGGCGAAGGAAAAATAACGACATTGCCACAGATTCGCTTCCATCTTCGTCCAAATGCTGCTCCACGCTCGTAAAATAAGCGCCGTGGATTGAAGTCCTGATAGGATTCGCCGTGTTTTTGCGCTGATCCTTTTCTTTTTTTTTTACTGTCGTCGCTTCGCGTCGCAAGAGCTGTTGGTGAACACGACGTGTTTTACGGGTTTTGGCCGATGAAAAAATTGCTCATATGAGCTGACTTTATACATTTTTCCGCGCGTTTCTTGCACTATTACTCTCGTTACGCAGTCCCCGCTGAATAAACTCGGCCGATTTATAAGCAATATATATATATATATATAATTAAATGCTTAATTAGAAATAATATATATATATAACTATCGACTTTTTATTCCCCTTCGAGCGGACATTCTCGAGAATGAGGAGGAGGGCGAACAAAAAGTCATGCGAAGCCAAAAAGGAAGGGGGAAAAAAGGGAAGAAGAAAAAAAAAGCACGAAAAAACAAGAGACGAGAGAAATAAGAAGCAAAAGTTCACATAGAATTTCTGGTTTCGAGGGAGAATATGAGAGAACTTATTATCCTTTAATAGGCATAAAAATAAGCCAGCAGTTCGTCGCTTGAGCATCGTGAAATATTAGCCGGTAAAAATCACTTTTACGCTTAAATAAACCGCCTTACATATAAAATTCATAAAGTCCATAAACAATATCGTAATGCTTTAGATAGTCCAATTCTGTTTCTTTTTCCTTTTTCTGTTGTTGTTGTTGTTGTTGTTGTTGTTGTTGTTGTTGCAATACATCGTCACTTTGAATAATTAACGCTTCGCAACTTATCCGGAGTTTTAGGCTCATCTGAACCTTCATAGAGAGACTGACAGTAAAGAGCGGCTCACGAGCTCTCGAATAAACAAACGCCGAATAATGATTAAATGGCCGGTGATTTTGGTGAAAAACGCTCGGCTAAAGTTGCGCAAGTTTTCAAGAGCCGATCGCCAACGTAATTTACAGGCTCGTTGCGCCGTGCGAGCGCGATTTTTAATATTCGCCATTAGTCACGGCCGCGAGCAATTAATCACCGCTCGTCGCAGGCCACAATTTCACGAATAATTAAATTTACAAGCGGCTAATTGAAATTTTAAATACCTGATTAAATATTTGAAAATTATTCCTATCCTCCGATCCCCAGGCCCCCCCTTATAAATAGTCTCGACTCCCGGCTCCGCGCGCGCACTCATAGCGCAATGCCCGATCTGGCCATCCAGCCACATATAAATTGCTCAAAAATAGTCAAGCCCGAGCTAATTCTATAAAATCAATTTATAAATTGTCGATGTAGAGCTCTCAGTCTCAAGAGTCTCACTCCATCCTCTCGCGCTATTATTTTATAATAGTCGCATTTATCCGCGTAAGCTCGGCTATTGACTCGCGCGCATGGCCGACCGTTACACCTCTTCTCCCCATACCGATAAATCACAATCTAATATTATTAAATTACGGTAATGGCGACACACCGTAACGTCCGCCAGCTCCGATTTAATAATTAAAAAGCCACGGCCATTACGCGTCTTGGCTGTATGCGTGTGTGTGCGCGCGCGGCTGGCTGGCTGTCGAGGGCCGCTCCGCCGACATATTATTAACATTGACATGCAACATTAATGGACCCCTCCGGGTGAAGCTGTCGGCGCTCGGCACGCGATAAGCATGAAAAATCCCCGGCCCCGTCCCCCATTTATCCTCCGAAATGCCTCGGAAACGGCGGGCGGCTCGCCCCGCGCTTAGAAGATCCCATCTAATAATGCTCATTGTGCACGCAATGGCGATACGCGCGACCGATTAAGTGCGCGGGGAGGAAGAAAATCGGCATCCGAGGGGGCGCATTCCAGGGAGTGCTCGATGCCGATCACGAGCGGCGCGATCGTAATTGACGGGACTCGCGAGGAGGTCCGGCTGCCGCGAAATTTCCCGAACAAGGAGCGCCAGGATGGATAAGGGAACAAAGGCTTTTCCAGCAGGTGCTCTCGAAGCTCGATTCTCTCTCTCTCGACCTAATTTTGCAGCCCACGTGGGCTTAATCGAGGACCTACTGCCGCCGGAATTCTCGGGTCCCCGAGGATCATAATGGGAGGGGGAGTTATTGGTTGCTGATGGCTCCCGAGGTCGGATCGCTCGTCTTTATCGGCCGAGTGGGATGGAAGTCGTTTGCGCGTGGGCGTTCGGCGGAGGGTGGGAGGGACGTGGGGGGGGGGCGAGGGAGGATTGGGTGCAGTCGATATTTTCCGTATCGTGCAAGCGGAATCTGCGAATGCGGATAGAACATTTTAGTAAATTGTGTTAATGATGTTATATTCTCCCTGGGGATTCGATCAATGGCACATTCAATCGTCAGGCGTATCTTTGCAAAATCGGCACTGGAGAAACGCAAATGCTTTATTTTCAGGAAGTGCATACACGTACTTTACTGGGTTGTTGCAGCAGCAGCAGCAGCAGCAGTAGTAGTAGTAGTAGTTGTTGTTGTTGTTAACCAATTGCCGATAAACATTTTGATTGCGACATTGAGTAATAAGGGATTGAATTTATCCGTTGTTTACATGTTTTTAGAAACGCGAATCGGAGGTTGTAATTGTTTTTCTTAAATTAGAAAATCCTATAGCCATTAAGCTATCGTCTATCAAGATCGTTTTATATTTCTGCTAATATCCTTAATATCCTTACGGCCAAATACTCGGAAGATTGTAAACTCTGTGCATTATAAAATATCGTTGGATGTAAAATTATCGGGCATTCCTTAACGTGTAAAATCGAAAAGAAGCAACAGCCAGGGAAGTTCATAATACGTACATTTAGATTATTGAGTAGCCTTGGGCTTAGACTTTTATTGGGTAATCAAATCATAGCTTGATACTTCATTACAAAAGATCTAGCCTTTCATAGATATATATTTCAGGCAACATTGATCTTTACGCTGCTTTATTAATGGCACAAGAATGATGCCAACATTACACCAATTACTCTACACTCGAGACGTACATACAAGTACATTTCTCCAAGTCTAATATTTCAAATGCTCTTATTTCGCATCAACCCATTCCAAATCAAGCCATGCCAATGCTCTCATTCTTTTTCTTCGAATCTCCTTTGCTTATTTCTCTCTTTTTCTCTGTCTCCTTCACTTTGCCCTCCCTCCCTCCCGCCCAACCCCCAACCCCTTCCACCCACCTCCCTCCCTCTCTCTCTCTCACACTGTGTCTTTCACTCTTTTCTACTCCCTATCTTGCCGCTGGCCTCATCTTTTCTCTGTTCATACGATGCCTTATTAAGGAGCCTATCATTAAGTCGGCCTATCTCACCCATTACCGTACACTGCCTTTCTACCATTGGCATTTCGATATTGATAATTACGATTTTAATCTACCCTCCCAATTACTACTATCCATTTGCCTGCCGTGCGCCCAACTCTTACCTCCTCTCCCTCGCCGCCCATCCCCCCCCCGTGCCGCCGTCAACCTCGCTCGACCCACTCGCTCCCTAACCCTCCTCGAGAGCGCGCGCGCCCGCTCTCATTCTCTCTCATTCTCTCTCTCTCTCCCGCTCTCTCCCCGTGGCCTTTCTTTTTTTCGTTTGCTCCGCGTGCTCACGATTCGCGTATTTCATAGCACACACAGAAGCCGCTGCGCGCTCGATCACAAAGGAAGAGAGGAGCTCTTCGGCATTTTCATTTCTCGTATACTTCGCCGCTGAATTGTATGTGTGTGCGTTCATAATTTACGCTTCGTTCGTTAGTGCGCTTACGGCCGATGTAATGCTCAATAGCGAGTCCGGCTGCTCATTCAGTGTAAATTAACATGGAAGTTTATACGAAATCAAGTTTATAGGCTACGGTTATTTAGTCCCCACTCTAGATCAAGAATTATAGGATTTTATTCGGGAATTATGTTGCCTGCAATTGTACGTTTAATTGATAGCGCGCGAGGGACAGTACATGTAGTACTTTGCGCAGCCTAATCGATCGCAACGTCTGCTCACTTCGACTTTTCGTCTCTACATCATCGGCACGTTTTCGGTCTTAACGTATATTTACCGCGGCCCGCAAATCATTGCAATTAACACTCCGCCAGATTTGTACTCGACATTATGAAAACCTTTGATGATCTCATCAGCGGCTTCCGCCGATTGCGAATAAATACCACCGGCACCATTAGCATTCGAGAAATCAGGACTTTAATTGCTATTTTAAGTTATACCCCACGATAATTGGCATAAATTAGTGCGCAAAATTATCGCGGCAACGCGAGCCCCACAACCTAACAATTATAATCGGCATAGCGCAAACGAGCAGCGCTGCTAACATTGCCGGTAATGTAATATTTAACCTCCGCGCTTCTTGACAAGCATCAATATACTTGCGCACGCGCCACGACACATTTTCACAAAACCTAACTCGGTCCTTGGTCCTTATCATCGACAAAGGACGGGGCAAACGACGGGGTTTACGATGTCAGGGCGCGCGATGTCAATCTCCTATCCCCCCCCCCCCGCTGTCCTCTTCCTCCTCCTCCTGCTGCTGGCCGACCTCGCGCCGTGCCGCCGTCCAGGTGTTGTTTGCGCGCTGCGCACTGAAAATCTCGTTCTTGTCCTCGAGGTCGCTGCCTTTTTGATAATTGGCTTCTCTCATCTTTTGCCGCCAGCTCGTCGCAACAAGCTCACATGAGTTACATTGTCCGATTTATCATTTCGAGAATCTTTATTTTCCACGTGGTCACACCAATGAGCGCGCCCCGTCCTTTTTATTTGCATTACTGACGATTCCGCGTAAGTAATGTTAATTAGTCGAAATGAGGAGCGCGCGTGTACGCACACAGCCGACGATTTTTCTCCACGATTACCTCAACCTTATAACGGCATAAAAATTACAAGTCCGTCCCCGGCTCCGAGGCGCTATATAATCTCAGCAAAGAATTCAGCGCCAGAGCTAATATTCTTGCCCACTTTATACGATTAACTAACTCGCAGCGTAACAATTGTTAATCACATGGTAATCTCGCGCTCGGCCGATGGGACTCAAAGTCCGAGGGAAGAAGCCGACTGGCCGCGAGCCTATAGATCATTGCGCGTGCGTGGCAAATGCCGCGCGTTACATTGCGCATCAGCAATAAAAGCTCTTCTTCTCCATCTGTCGCTCGGCATGAGTAACGACTGCCAGTCCCCCCCCCCCGAACTGTCGATAAATTCAAGAGGAAGGAGCCCCCGCTCGTTAAGGCTATAATGCGCGTGGCGGGGCGCGCATGCGCCGCGAGGACACCTGTAGGAAAAGCGCGAGTGGGCCGCCCACGCGCCTCTCCCGCGGCATTAATAACGCGCGAAAATCGTGATGCATAAGGGTGCGGCCCGAAGGCGCGCAATGTCGTTCTGCGTCGGTGTACGTCCGCTCGTTCGTCACACGAATACCGAACGCAAATACGACTCCTCGTGGGATTATGCAGGACGCAGTGAGTGAGTGAGAGAGAGTGAGTGAGAGAGTGAGTGAGGGGAATTCTAGGGCCCAGATAGTGTAGATTATGAGCGGTCAGATTGCGAGTGGATAAGGCTCGACTCTTATGATCCTCTACGCTCGAATGTGCGCTTTTCGCGTGTCTCTTTGTAATGTTGGCGCTCGGGAGGGCTTAAATCGACTGTACTCACAAGCGAATGTACACGGGCTCTGTACGATCTGGTCCGCGTATCCTGTACAACAAGCAAAAAATTATCTTGATCTGGCTTCTCTTATGGGAGTATATCATTTTGGAGCGGGGGTATTTCAATTTCTGGCCATAACATGACTTTTATTCCCATTCGATCTGGATTTCAAAATTGCACGTACTTTATACCGAGGCTCGCTTAAATGCCTCCCATGTAAGCTTACACCATACAATACCGACGCCATTTCTGCCACGCGAGATGATTGATTCACCTAGATTTATTCCAACCACCCCGACGAATAATAGCTTCGACTCCTATAAATTACAAGACGTAAGCTCATGGAGTCTAACCCCGTCCACTTGTTAATGCTAATTAAATACCATTAAATGGTATGGGCCCGCGCCGATCTCGGCTGTTACGGTATTACTGTTCACCACAATTATTTATTGTATGATTTTTATCATATTCTCGGATCATTGGTTGAAAATATTTCGAGGATATAATTGTGCGTGAGAAGCTGCAAGAGAAGCGACCGCTTCTCTTCGGCCAATTGATTTTTAATGATTTTCAAGCGAGAGATTAATAAACTAACTTTTTAATTAAAAGAGATTCTCATTCGGTCGGCCATCATTGATTTCAAACGCATTAACGCCTGTTTACAAATATCGCAGACGAGATCGCGTCATTGTGATACAACAATATGACAATAGTTTAGTGACAATCTGCAGAGAGGGCATGGCTAGGACATGTGAGGCCCAATGCGAAGAAAAAAAAAAGAGAGGATTTCATAAAAATTACTC
Source organism: Ceratosolen corneri (assembly GCA_030522565.1). Lineage (NCBI taxonomy): Eukaryota > Metazoa > Arthropoda > Insecta > Hymenoptera > Agaonidae > Ceratosolen > Ceratosolen corneri. The sequence goes on from JAPYYT010002110.1 coordinate 9,424, forward strand.
AAATAGCCAAATTAAATTGAAAGCCTTTCGCTATTATTATCCGCGATCCAATAACATTGGACAATAAGCCGAGTAATAATACAACAATATTCTTGATACGTCGGGGAATTGCCATAAGTGATTGAATGTATTCAAAGACTCGTTGATAAATGATTACATAAATTTTAAACGGAATTAAGCATGACATTATAGAAATGTAAACTATTCATATAGAATGTGCTAATTTGACTTTAAGCGGAAAATCCTACAAGATACATCGTTGTCGGACTACACGTAGTCTCGTATTAGTCATAAAATTACATGGCCGATGCTTTCGTCATATTACAGCAAATATTTACATAATTGTAATTCGTGCATTTTTATCCTTCCTTTCTACCCGAAGGAGAAAATGTGCGTTGCGAGTGACTTTAGTGTGCATTAAATAAAAAGTGGAATATTTAATGGGGCATTTTTCAGCATCGATTTGCGACTCGAATTCATTACTTAATAACAAGTAACGATTAGATCTCGCAAACTCTCAACCTAATCTCGTTGAGTGAAAAAAGCCGGCAGTTTAATTTCCCGAAAGATATACGACACGCGCGCCGCAGATTATCTGTTACCCCACGAAATTCCCCGACATTCAAAGTAGTTTAACATAGCTTTATAACTGCAGGCTGGCCGAGCAATTCGAGACGAGTGAGCAAATATGAGGAAAGACAAGGAAGAAAGTTCGGTGGATGAGAAAAGGGAACGAAAGAGCTAATCGACACTTCTCATTGTATTGACAATAAAGCGAGAGGAGATGGCAAGAGGAAAGGACATAAAACAAATGTGATTTTCCCTGATTTTCTTGCTTTATTGCCGAGTTTAGCGCCAGGACCTACCGCCGCTATAAATCAGGCCCAACTCTCTGTCTTTCTTTCGACTGCCCGGTGAGAGAGAGCAGGAGTGGACGGGTGGGAGGTTGGGGGGAGAGAAAAAAATGGACGGGGAGAAGGAGGAAGGCAAGAGAGCCTTCGTTAGATTGTACGAGTGCCGTTTCCTAAATCACGCAAAATGATTGCGAAGAGAGGAAGAGAAGAAGAAGAGGAGGAATGGCGCACGATTGCGGTGGTCGGCGGTGGTCGGCGTGGAGGTGGGGGTGGACGGAAAAATAGAGGAGCGGAGCGTTGGTAAAGGACAAGGGATGGGGAGGTGGAGTAAGAGATCAGGAATAGCGGAAGGACGAGTGGATTGGGTGAAAAATTGACGTGCGCCTATTTGCTTTGGTTCAGTTGCTTTGAAAGCCAAAGGAGAGTAGCATTTCGCTCCTGGCAAATGGACACGCATGCGCGCTTGAATGGAATGCTTAACAAATCGTAATCTATGGGTTTTGCTCCGATTCTCATTACGGACTCTCTGCCTTCGCCATTAAAGGAGGATCCCCTACGTACAGTTTTAATAATTATTGAAATATGAGGAGGGGGGCCGCTCTATTCCAGGCATTCGTCTAGATAGATTTTTCTATCGACATATTCGTAATTGCTGTCTGTTCAATTGCGCTCTATGAGATCGGAGCGATGCCATCTCCGAGACTTACTGCCCATCAAATCAGTTGCTCTCGAATAAATAAAACAATAGCTGTTGGGATGGGAGGCGCTCGGTGGTCGGAGGGCTTGGAAAAGCTCGGAAAAATGATGGCTATTAACTTATTATAACATCACACGCGCACGCATGTTGGCATTAAATCTAAAAAGAATCTGAAATTACATACATTAACGTAATTGAATATTCTAAACATCGGCGTGCTATTAAAAATTCTTCCCTCATCGCTGCAGCCGACCATTCCACTCCCTCGATCCATCTCAATCCTTCCTTTCTTTTCATCTATCGCACGAAATAACGCAAGCAAAAAGTATCCCTTCTCTCTCTCTTCTTAGAATTTCCGTATAAAAGTAGTTCAATTATATCGCACAGCGCATAAATATTATGTACAAATGCGCCTATACATATATATATATGGTTCTACTTTTGATAGTATAGATAAGGATGGAGAATTTGAATGCGAAACCTCGTCCCGGGGTTTCGAACGCCACTTTCTCTGCAGCTTAAAATCGCGAAAAGAGATGAAAATGAAGGGAAAATGGAAGGCATAAGGCACGAGGGAGGTCGAGGGGGGGCGATCGCTTTCATAATGCTCGGAGGCTCGATTAAACAGTAATAACGATGCAGTAAAATTTTATGCGACCGAGGGCTGCCCCGCGCGATCCTCCCTCCTCACCTCCACGAGGCAGCGGCAGCTGGAGGCGACGGAGGATGTCGCTGCCTCAGGAGCCGCGCGCGCATCCATAATGCAACAATGCGTCGGGCTTAATTAAATTGCGGCGAGCGAGGATGGTGGTGGCGGGTTTTGGGAAGGGGGAGGTTGGTTGGCGATGTGGGCATGGCGGAAGCTCGAGGAGGAAGTGGGAGGATGAAAAAAATCCGAGACAATTGGTGTGACATTTCAATGAGCTTGGACTTGAGTGGCTCATGGGGCGGACGTTGTCGCGGCGAAATTTATGAGCTTGCCATTTGAAAATGAATATCACTGTTTATCCCCCGTGTGCCATTATTTAACCGCAATACGAATGTTTCGCCAAGATTTCGCACACTGCCATTAGGGCGCGTGGGAGGAGGATGGACCGGCGAGGAGATCTTTTCTTTTAATGCATTCGACTCGTCTCTCGTCACCCAAGAGCTGAAAACTTGGCGTTTGTCACATTTATTGGATAGGCTGAGTGTTATTCAGTTGGCGAGTGTCGTCAATGTTCTCTTACAGAATTACAGCGATGGCTAACTCAGACTCGCATTCTTACATGCCAATGGCAATGCAATAATAACAATAACAATAATAATAATAATAAATAATGACAACAACAACGAGGAGGAGGTATAATTATTCTCTTAATGCGAGAGGGTTTTTTTAGTTGAGGAAAAGGAATCTTTATTAAAGACGCTATTTGAAATAATTACAATGAATATGATCAAGGTCGTAGAAAATTGAGGAGGAAGAGATGAAAAGAGGTTAGGAAAAAGAGGTTACTCGAATGCAGCTAATGGTTGTAAGGACGATGCGTGTGTGCGTTAAGCAATCGGCCAAGTGTAATATATATGTTTTAAATCGTTTCTCGCTCCTTTTGTAAAGGTCGTAGTAGGCTTATATAAATGAAAAGCTTCGGCGCAGCTCGATGCATACGTAAGTTCCTTTGTCCCTTAAGGCCTAAAGTTCCCGTGAGTGACGATAGATGGTGAATTACTTAAACTTCATGCGGCCGTATCGCATAAATCAAACTGCACATTCACCTCACGGATATAAATATGACTTTTTATTGTTGACTATAATCGACGAGGCGTAGGTAATTAGTCCGCTAATATTTCAGGACTCTCGATCCACGCTCCTTAAGCTCTTCAGAAATATTTATGGTAATTCTGAGGCTTCTTCAATACGGTACTGTCAAATCCCCTCAACATATTTCAATAATAATAGCCGCCTCTTATGCCTACATTCTTCCTGCAATTCGCCAGCAAATTTGCGCCAACCGCTCTGCATCCTCGTAATGGGACGGGGGGTGGAGCGAGGGGGGAGGATGCCAGGAATGACATTTATTCGAACTGTGTAGTGTAATGTAAGTGGGGCTGAGCAAGTATCGAAATGGTTTGTAATTAAGTACATTAAATCCTGTTGTTCGCATCAGGTAGCCTGATGCGCGAAAGCCGTGGCTGCAAAGTAACGGAAGTAGGCCGAAGTCTGAATATTCCTCGGCATCTTTAACAGTACATATCCCTCCCCCCACCCCACCCCCCGGCCACCCGCCCACCATCGCTGCCGCCGCCGCCGTCGCCTCCCCAGCCGCCGTTTCTCCGTCTCCGTGCCTCCACACGCGCGCGCGCGCGCACACACACACACGGGGCGCGCACGGAAGGTGTTGAAGCGTGGGCAGCGGCCATGACGATTGCTCGTGACGATTAGTCCGTCCCATGTCCAGGCGGGGCTTCACACGTAGGTGCGCGCGGCGGCGATTTGCAATTTCAAAAATTCCCCGGACAGCCCATATTTCAGAATCAGCCTCGGCCTCTTCTCGCCCGGGCCCCCCTCCACCCCGGCCCCCACCGATGCCGCTCCTCCCGGCAGAAGTCCGGACGTCTCTCTACCTCCGAGGCTCCCTCGAGCCTCGCGTCCATCGGCATGGACGCCGATCTACCCGATTCCGCCCGAGCTGCAGCAGCAGGACCTTTTAATAGCCTCGGGCCCCCCCCTCGGCCCGAGCTCCACGACCTTTGCTCACTTTAAGGCCCCGGAGCCGAGGACTTTTTTCCCCTTTTAATCCCTCTCACCTCTCTCCCGTGGAAAATTGCTTTTCCAAGAGATACATGATTTACCTCCAGCTCGACCTTTTCCCCGGTAATTACCCGCCTCGGTCTGATACTCGGTATAAGGACTGCAACATTTTATTATAAATAATAGCGGAAAATTGGCCGGTTCGGGGAATTTTCGGCCGATGCCGGCCGATAAGCGGAAATCCCTTCTTTTCTCGGCCTCGGCAGGTTTAAAAATGCGTGATATAATTAGCGCCGCTCGAATGATACTTTTATTACTTGACAGGAGTTGAGGAATAGGCCCCAGCTTCCTCGCTCCTTCCATTTATCAAGAAATTCAAATACCTGACTAATAGTAATGGGCTACGAGGCTTTTTATGATCCGAGGAATGGAGCTCGGCCATTATCTATTTGCATTGTATCGGCCGCTCATTAGGAGGAAATGTTGTTGTATTTCTCGGGCTTTTTTAGCCAGAGGCCGCTCGCTCGTCAGTAAGAGAGAGGCGGAGTGAGAGAGAGAGAGAGAGACGAGTGACTCGTAGAGTGCATGTAATGCGAGGTAGCTCCACTCCACGACGAAAACACTCGAAATCTTCGCATCGCTAAAAGCGAGCCTCAGCGATCATCGAATGGGCTTTGAAAATTGTCGCTTTACGTTTAAGCCTGAACTTTTTGCGAGAATAAAGTGCACGAATAATGCAGCCGTAGCATGAAAATTTCCAAAACCTTTGCTACATGCACTCCCAGTTATTCCGTGATCTCTCTCTCCCTCTACAGCGGAGCACAAAAAGCCATAGCATCGTAATTAATTCGTCCGCGGTAAAGGCATGTGATTACAAAAGATAAATAACAGTAATCTCGGTGCCGGCTGTCAATCAGCGTAGTATGCCGATGGCGCGGGATTACAAGGCCAGATCTTGGATGCGCGCTGCGTACGCACTCGCGCACACGGGCTCGAGGCTCGAGGCACGACCAAGAAAATGCGCGCCCTGGATGATAATTATTTATCAACCCCGTAATATTTTATGATTTAGCGTCGACGCCGAGGCCGCGCGCCTGTTTACCTCGATGGGCCAATACGCATTGCGAATTATCCAAGAGTTGGTTATTATCCAAGTCCGATTATTCGCGCTAAATTAACGGGATTCCAATTGTTCAAATGCAAATACTTCCAAGGGCACCACGAACCTGACAATGCAACGACAAATTGTCCGGCCCTTTTTCATTATCCCTCCCATCGCTAGCTCAGTACCTACTGGCTATTGGATAATGATTAGCTGCGTCGCATCTTGAAAAATGCTGTGATTAGGCGCTTGGAGGATCTTGACAATTGGAGGCTATTGGAGGGTATTGGAGGCTATTGGAGGTAAAGAGGTTTACTGAATTCCTTGCGTGGCTAATTGCGCCACAGAGCCGTTACTCTAATCGCAATGTAACGTAACGTTGCTCGCGGTGCTTATCAAAACCACCGACTATTTCGACATTTTTGGAAGTCGGGCTGATTATCTCGAAGCCATGCCTTGGAGCTCGTATACGCCATATTGAGAGTTAAGTGATCGAAGCCCTCTCCCTCAATACTAATTCCCATAATATGACAATATCGATCGTTTAAGCTATTTTAAGTGCGGCATACGAGGAGGCACTCACCACCACCACCACTACACATCTCTACTAGTATTTGCCCATTAAGGGTCGTTGTTTTGGAGCTGGAGTTGCTTCGGCGGAAGTCTCGGGAAATGACGGCCATCTCCGCGTTATATTTTAGAAAAAAAGGTAATGTGGCGTGGAAAGCCCGGCCAAGTCGTCGAGGCATCGGCTAGGAAAATATAAGACTCTCGGCTGTGCCATTAATCAATTAGTGCGATGTGAATTGCGATCGATTAAATGGACGTTAAAGCCATTGGCCGTGGACATCCGATCGTGGACACCGATCAAGACGTCGAGGCCCGATGCCGATAATGATCGCGGATGCGCCGCGCTTTCCATTATTTGCCGGCCCAGAAACTCGACGGATTATCGTTGGCCAATGTTTTCAGCTCGCGCGCACTCACCGTCGGCCAGTGAACGAAGCGAAGAAAGCCCCGGAGAAATTGCCCCGGGGAGTTAAATTGCCGTTGCCGAGGCGGCTGCCACGATAATGCGAGATCCGGATATCGCGCGAGAGCAATAATGGGCCCCGTGCGCAATGTCCCGCTCGTCAAACGAAATGTCACTAGCTGTCGGGGCCCGTCCAGCCCTCGAACGATATTGGAAATATCGTTGATGAGCGAAATGAGCGACGTTTAGTGGGTGAGAGCCGAGAGGGCCACCGCGAGATTTGCCGGAGGAGCGGTTACGAGGTCAGTGCTTCACCCGCCGGGGCATGACACCCTAAGCACCGGCTGGCCTCCACGATTTATGCCCGGCCAATCCTAGGAATCAATCTCCGCCGTCCCCCGGGCAGAGATTGCACGTTGCGGCCTCCGTCATCCCCGTGATTTTCCCCACGTCCGGGATGGCGTGTGGCCTCTGGCCACGGGGAGGCGCGCGATCTCGCCGGTCCGTCACTGTCTGCGTGGGGTGGCCTCTGCTCGGTCCTCGAGGCGCCTTTTCATCATCGAGCGGGACCGTCACGAAACGCGAGCCTCCCGAGTGCCGCGCACGTCACGTGCGCACCGGCCTGCACCGCAAGATATTCACTTGGCGAGGAGGAATTATCCGGTGACTAATATATGGGCCTAGTTCGAGGGGACCGCGAGGGCTGTGATGAGTGCCGCATGAGTGCCGCCGCGCTGATTATACAGGCCGGGCATGCGATATATTATAATGGAAATAAGGCCCCTTCGGAGAGCGTGGCCGGGCCTTTTTTGCCGTCGTGGCGCGCGCGCGCGCGCTGCATCATCGTCGTGCGTTTAGCGGGTCGTAAACACTTGGATTTTAGTCCGGGCGAGCGCCTTGAGAATGCGATGCACTTGCGCATTGGAGACTAAGGCCGATCGTTAGGTTGCAAGGGGAGTGTATCCCGTAAATTATCAAAGAGGCACCCGCGATTTCACCACGAGACGGCCTGACTTTCCGCCAACCACCACCAATCACGCGCATTCTCGTCTCGAAAGTACTCGGATGCACTTAACAATGCTAAATAAACAGGGTCCACGGCACTATTGTCATTAGCGTAGAATTGCAGTGCGTGCCAAAGTAGAAAATTGAGTAATTAAGATGGAGGGTAAGGAGAGCGAGTCGTGTCCAGTCGGTGATCAAAGCACGTGTGCGTGCGCTGCGTGCACGTATCGCCGCGCATATACGTAATGTAAAGGCGGAAGAAGAAAGAGGCTGGAGGAGCGAGCAGCAAACAAGCAAAAAAGACGCAAGATGAAGGGAACAGAGAAAATAAGCGTTCCTCACGCTGTGAGATACGTATGCGGGTCGCGTGTCCAGTGTCCCGACGATCCTCTCCGCCATCTCTCTCTCACCCTCTCCCTCTCCCTCTCCCTAGCCTCTCATTCTCGGATGGCCGTAGCGCTTGGCAATGCTAGGAATCCGGGGCGCGTGCTCCGCGGCTCTCATATTCACGACGAGGAGAGAAGATACGTCCACTCGATATCGGACTTTCCTACTCCCGGGAGGACAAAGCTAGGACGGGGCGAGATGAGCCGAGGAGGTCGGAGGCACCAGGTAGCTCTCGGCGTGCTTTGTCTCTCGTTAAAATCCGGTATTTCTGGCCGGCTCACTTTTTCCATCCGATCATTTCACGTGATTGGTGCATCGGATGTATTGGTGGACGGGTGTGGGTGGGGCTGGGACATTTTTTGGTCGTTGAGATTTCGAGAGCTTTGGTCATTGTATTGTGATGATGGTGGAGCTTTGCGTTATACTTGCAGCCTCTCTCATAAATGATAATGTTTCGTCTGCTAAATCTTCACCTCGTTTCGCCAAAGTTCAGCACTAATAATTATTGGGCTGTTAATTGAAGTGGAAGCTATGTTTACGTTTGCATAAATGTGGAAAATATTTGGGCAAAATGTCAGAGCGCGTTGGGATTGTCGATGCGAATAAAGTTAGATGGGAAAAGTGTGGAGGCATAGAAACGATCGTTACATTGTAATTTCAAATTCCCTATAGAATTTTCATTTCACAAGTATTGAAAGGAGCCACGCACGCACGCACACGTACAGCCGTAATATTTTATTGGAAATTTATTCTTTATGCTTTTCTTGCTTAACTCGCATTCAATTCAAAGACAATGCACACAAGCATAATAAATACTCGGCCTCATTAGAATGAGATAAAAGTATATGTGCTTCGAGCCTCGGAGTATATTTATTCTTAGCGCAATTTGTTTTTTGCTCTGTTTTCATTGTTAATTTTTACAAAAGTCTGATAAAACTTGCGTTTAAGGCTACCGAGAATCCATCGAAACACCTTACACATAAATGCCAAACATGCCGCTCCCCCCCTTCATTTGCTACGATCAATATGCTGCATTTTATAACAAATGCACGAGCAGAAGAATAGAAAGCGGGAAAAGAAGAGTAGGAAAGGTTCTTAAAGAAGATGAGGAGGTGGAGCACACGAGAAAGAGGAGCTCCTCCTGGTTTAGTGTTGCGAAAGAAAGGGAGGCTATTTGAATGTTAAATGCGGTAGCTACGGATTTCTCTCGCTCTCTCTCTCTCTCTCTCTCCACTTCTCGAAAGAGGGACAGAAAAAGGTAAAGCAGCTCCCTTTAGCGCAAGTTGTTATTATGCGTCTTCATCTCTTCGTTTCCAAGTGAGGTGATGATTTTTTTTTCGCCTCCTTTTTCCAACGGTAAATTGGCGCCAGTCATTCTCACACTCGTGGGAATATCTCGAGGGAAGGAACTGAGATTTTTAATGATTAGCATAAATTTTTTATCTCGCTCGCCTGTACGTGGATTAGAAAAAAGCTTCGCTGTGCCAGCACCGGAGTTTCGGGGGTAACTTCGGACGATAAGCTCGAGATAAATGATTAACCAATGATCGCAGTTATGATCTTACTGGATCTTACAGGATCTTACAAGAAAGTCCTATTTTGACAATCTCGATATTTGTTGACTTACCGCTGCTTAAGCACAATATTTATTGCGAGTATTGGCAGGAAATTAGCTTGGTATGTTGCGGCAGTACTTTGAAAAATAAAAGTTACCAAAGCTACTGAATGTCTTTTATGAATGCGTACTCGTATGTTTCTAATCTCTTGAAAATAATGAAAAAATTGTACCATGTCCAAAGGATCTGTATACATAAGGATCAATTGATACTAATCTTCACGCATACCATCGATTGTCAATTATTTTTAAATACGAAATTTCACAAATATACATTCGATTTATTTATGCCACGCTTTCGTAGAAATTTTGAAAACATTCATTTGGTGAAGAAAGACAAAGTACAGTACCAATATATATAAGAGGCTTAAATTAAAATTTTATTCGTTTAGAAATGACGTTTTTTATGACTGCGAGCATCATTATTGATAAGCAATGAAAAACTTTTCGCCAATCGGTAAGCAGATGGTCTTACCATTTCATTACTGATCATTACGTGTTATATAATTGAAACAATAAGCAATTTTTTCAATATACATCGCGATATAAGCAGTATGAATCCGACTATTGGTGCACGCGAGAAAAATACAAGTTCATTTATATTTATGTCGCATTCTTTGGAGTAAATCTCATCAGATAAAACCAAGTTACATCAACGATTTTTTTTTTCTTGCATTCTCGAAAACATTTCTGGAATGCAGCATCTAGTACAGAGCTCGATTCAGCGATTTTTATTGAACGTGTTCAATTACCGCGCGTCCTTGTACTTTCGTCATTTTTACAATGATGAGAGTTACACAGTGCCATATTTGGTAAATGCCGAGATGCTGATATTATTACGGCGTTATTTTTCAAATAAAAATTCTAATACAAGAGTTGGCAGGAATGATGGTGCAACGGCATGATGAAATATCGAATTGTTCTTGTACTTGTTTTAACATATTTCTCTCTCTCTCTCTCACTCTATCTATCTATCTATTTAAAAGGCCAAAATGTTTTAATAGAATCCGCGTTGGCCATTAATAGCCCCGGAATAACAATAATAAGATTTAACCGAGCACACTTATCGCCAAAGCTAAATCAGTGCATTTTTCAAATTGGAAATTTCCAAGAGTACGTATTATAATAATCGTGCATACGACGCCCTTAAAGCACATTTCTAGCAATAAAAAGGACGGCTGCACCTCACTTTTTGTCAGCGTCGCCTCATAGCTTAACCCGTACCTTAACGCCTCCTCACACGTAAGAAAGATGCGTCGTCAACATAATTTAAAACAATGCTGCTTTACCTGAAAATTCGTCCTCGGCGTCCCCGACATCTTATACTCGTGAATTTATCGACCAGTCATTTGAAAGTCAACGAATGCCGAATGACTTGGAAGCCTACATTTACGGCCCTTAACACAAGTCATCGATCCTCCTTATTAACACAATGAATTAACGCGAATGCAACAAGAGCCATACTAAAAGTGCTGTGCCAAGTCCCGACTTGGCCGGAGCTGATGGGGATCGTGGGGGTGGGGGGGGGGTTGGGGGGCGGGAGGGCGGGAGGGTCGGGACGGAGGAGGAAAAAAAAATGGCCAAGCAAGAAGTCGAAGGAGGCGCGCGTGGTTTATCGCCGGCGGCAACCGCGACGGCCAAAGTGGCGGCGGGGCAAGGGCGAAGTTCCGGAGAAAGGTTTATGTATGCATTTGCGCGACTTCTTGCTCTCTTTCCTGCCGGCCATTTCCGCTTTTTGCGCGCGCACCGAGAGAGCTCATGGACTGCTCATGGAGTCCCGAGTGC
>JAPYYT010002112.1:0-22151 GCA_030522565.1 Ceratosolen corneri
AAACAGTCGTATTAAAATCTGTGTTATCTTGGGACTTGTGATAGTGTAACAGTTCGTGATTATCGAATAAAACAAAAATGAGGATGTTGAAAAAAATAATTTAAGATTCTTTGTTTATGAATTTAATATGGCAAGACTATTGAAACAGGGACTAATATTGTGATAAATATTTATCTGAATAATGTTTGTAACGGGCATGCTTATGTCTTTCAAATTGTCAGTATAAAATAGAGAGCGCAAAATAGAATAACTGTGGTTACATTATGAGCATCACAATAATTAAAAAGATATTCACATAATTTTGAATGAAAAGTTTTTAATACGATATAAACTAGTTATCAAAGTCTTTATTAATTTATTTGCAATTTTTATATAGAGATAGATAACTTCTGATCATGTACGATTGAAAGTGATGGAATGTATTAAATTTCAAAGTTTCATCATATACAATAACGTATTGTAAATATATACCGAAAAGTATTCACTAAATTTAACGAAGTGCTTATTCATTTTACAAATTAATAAATATTAATAAATTATCAATAAATAATTTATGCGCCCATGTTAAAAATATACAAACTCATATATATAAATTAAATTATACTTATGTAATAAAATCATATAAGCAGCAAAATATATGTAAAGAGTGTATAATGTATCTTAAAATTAAATAAATTTTAGATAAATTTCCATTAACATTGAGTTTTACTTTAGTGCAATAGTATATACATTCAAATTAGATTCAATACTCCATTAGGTAGAAAGTAAGTAATACAATTTTTGCTAAAAATACTACAGATATTCATGGATTATTATAATTATATTGCTGAAATATCAGTTGTTGTAAAGTATCTTTTTGAATTTAAAAATGAACTTTATTGAAAAGAATTAAAGCGGGAAAGAAACATTAAATGGTAGTAAGGTATAATGTATTTGAAAGTAAGTTAACAGACCAGCCAATTCTCATTTGTATAAAAGCGACATAACATTGCAGTGAAGAAATTACAAGCATGATTCAACCATCTAAACGCGTCCATAAAATTTCATTTTTAAGGAAAAATTTCTTAAAGCTTACTGGAAACTGTACGGAAAAGTCAGGCTATCAATTTTTCTCGCAAATGGCAGTCTCATTCGCTTGACGCCCATTCCGACAATACTTATTTACTTCCGAGGCCATTCAATAAAGACGATCTTGGACTTATATACGTTTTCATGAGCGTCACAAATTACGACGGAAACTCATGGCATGTACGAAAAGTGTGGCAGATGCACAGGGGATATGGTGCAGCCCTTATGCGCATGCGCTAAAGCGATGTTCAGCAGCTCGTAAAAGTGGGACTAGTCGTTGCTAGAAAGTAAGTCATTGGCGTCACAAAGCGGCATTTACCACGAAAGAAGAAAAGGACGAAAGAAATTGTCCCTTTTTACATAGTACAGTCCGAGTGCATTGTTTAACTTTCCTCAAGCATATCGGCCTCCTCCATTTATCTTACCTTTTACACACACACATCATATTATCTATCTATTTCTTTTTTCTCTTACATAGTTGCTTGTGTAAATTTCCACATAAACACGTACAAAAGATTAATAGATAGATAGATAGATAGATAGATAGATAGATAGATAGATAGATAGATAGATAGATAGATAGATAGATAGATAGATAGATAGATAGATAGATAGAGAGAGAGAGAGAGAGAGAGAGAGAGAGAGGGAGAGAGGGAGATGCGAGCAGGCGCACGATCTTTTGCACACTTGGACTCGCTCATGAGTAATGGTCTTCGATCCGAGAAGGGTCACCCTGCTCAATGCGAGTAAGTAGAAGTAGTTTTACTATAGAAGATGGAGGGCTGAGCTTAAGCGAAGTTCTAAGTTGTATAGAGAGATTGAGAGAGAGAGAGAGAGATTGAGAGGAGGTGGGGAAGAATACCCGTGGTCCGCTTTGATAGGAGGGTGAAGAGACGGCAGCCCGTCCGGCACTAAGTACCGGGATTACGTCACCTCGTCCATTCCTGGACCTGTGTATGTGTGTGCGCAGAGAATGAGAAGAGAGACATCTCCCTCTCTTGTTCTCTTTAGGCGATAAAGGTACCGAACACCCGTTGCGTACGCCTCGGCGAAAGAGCCGAGCCACTTTTTCCCCCGGCAGCAGAGGCGGGAGGGACGTTCTTCTGTCACGTTGCACCCACGGTTCTTGATAAATGCGTTTTCTTTTTTTTTCGGAGGCGACAGGCCGCGTTGAATTCGCTCGCCGCGTTTAACGAGAAGCTCATTGTCCGGTGGGGTAGTTTGGTTTGGCGTGACAGTAAGGGGTAGGAGGGGCGAGCCGAGGTTTGCTCGTTTTTTCCTCTTCGTTCCGTGTCAGAATCCTATTTTTCCGTTCTTTTCCCCGACTAACCGACTGATCGGTTTTCCGGGTGAGATGCGACAGTCGCACAAAGCCTACAGCAAACCGAGCCATTGCTCTTTTCTCGACTAGAGCTACGCACTGCTAATGATTTTACTTAAGAGCTGACGTATGGGATAGAGACGGAGAAAGTGGAACGAAATGCTGGGGCGCAGGATATTTATAACGGAGATTTGTCGAGCTTTCACGACTGGTTGAAAGCACCAACCGGCAGTTGCATGTGAACATAAACACAATTTTTCTACTGTGGATGAACTCGGGTTTTCAGATTCGTATGAAATCATGTAGTGGATTAGAGCAAGTGCATACTACTCGCTCGTGTTCATTGCCAATCCCAGGCAAATGTCAAGAAGAAAAAGAAACAAAATGCTCTCTTATGCGAATAAATAGAACGTTAAATATATTGGCATTAATATTCAATGATTATTTATATATTTGAATGATATATTGTGACATAAATAACAAGTTGCATATTAATGATATAAATATGCTATTTTAAGAACATAATTTTTCTAAAGGATCTTTTCAATATTGTGACAGATTAAGACAGATCATTTGGTAAAACTATAATTTCAATGCATATAAATTAGAAACTTTTCACATGCCGTGATTTAGAAATGTGAAAAAAAGAAACAAGAAAGGTGTACAAAAATCTTCATTTTATATTTACTCCATATTTACTATTTACAAAATATGTATTTAATGGAGAAATTAAGTGGACAAAGTTATGTTTATCCTGAGTTTATACTTTTGCAAGAAAAAGTATTCAATTCCCATTAACTATTGAGTACGTGTATTGAAGATTTTCGGTAAATAGCTTACTTATAAATATAAATTATTAAGTTAATTCAGGTGTATTAACAAATTCTGTATGTAATTCTTATACGACATATAAATTTACAATTAATAATTTCTTAATCACGATTCAGAATTAAAATATCACCTGTTATTGTACGCTAAAAAATTGAAGATTGGAAGGAATCACTGCTCATGATGTTAGGAAAGCTATTGAAATTATTTCAAGATTCAAATTAAGAAATTTAAGCTTTATGTGTGAAGATTACGTATGATTCGCAAATGTATAATAAATAAATTTTCATACTAAATTTTACCGTGTGACGTTAAAATACCTCTCTTTCCTGTCAACGAGAAAACACTCTTTGAAGTGTATAATACTTATTAGAGAAACATATGGATTTAACTATAAAGAAAATTCTATAGTAATAATTATTAAAAAAAAAACAAAATAATATTATATTTATCTATGATTTTTAAATGTATTATTTCCTACTGTATGATTGTCAAATTATCTAATCCTCAATTTTATTTCGCAATACTTATTCGCACTAATTTACTAATATGTATGGAATATACTTAAGTAAGCTGTATTATTAATTAGCATAAGAGTACAATATTTTGAAAATAAGATGACTAACCGTATCTTCGTCCACAATAAAATAAAATAGTAATTTATATTTACTTTAGAAATATGAAAATCAAAAATCAGTTTTTCAATTAAGGCAATATTTATTTATGCTAAATGGATAATGTTCGATATTCAAATATGGAGCGGTGGCTGCTGAAAATACCTGGTTAATCTCATCAAAACTTTCTGCTAATAAGGACGTAAATAGGTCAAATCAATTTCTTTCGCGAATCTGTGTCTTGGCTTACACTTCATTTTGTTTGCAAAAACAAATTTGCAAGCCCACAAGCTTAAATCAACATAACGGCAACAATGTGAGATCTGTGCAAGGTATCGTTAAAGGCTGTATCGGGTGCATTGCGATTCACACACATTGTTACACAAGAACTGGTGTTGGAAATCTTGCACGACATTCGCCGAAGTGACCCGATTTTTGCGCTACTGAACTTATCTTGGGCAGATCTACGACTCACTGACAGCAACAAAGAAAACTTCTTAGATAATTGGCTGAGATACTTTCTTTTTCGGCACGACGCATTTACACGCCTATACTTTACACATTCTATACTTGTATAGGCATGTTACAAATAGCAAATGGATGGAGTACCTCGATCTTCCGGTGGTTTCTGAAGGTGGATCAGACATTTAATTTGAAGGAAGTTAAATACAAATTGCAGTTTAATTTTACAGCATAACTGAATATGATTAACAAATATCATTTTCTATTAAAAGTAATAAAGTTTGTAAATTACAACCGCATTTACATAAAAATACAAGCTTTTATATTTGGGGATTAAAGTATATATGACGAGTTTGGTTGCTATTTGCATAAATGTTTCCATTACGGTTAAGGTTTAATGTCATTTTCCATAAACATTAACATTCGATAAGTTTATTTTACGGCCTCGGCTATTAAAAAAGATAATTATACGTTTTTTAAGCGAATCAATGTAATAAATCATAAAACATCCAAGTCATAATATAGCTGCCTTACCAACCTTACATATGATTGGTCAACCGAATTTTCAATATCCTGATTATATTTTTAAATATTAATAAAAGCTGTAAAAATTTATTTTAAATTGAGGTTGATTGTCTAATTAAAGTTCATAGTCTAAATACAACATATTGCATAGCGTAAATAAACGTATTGTGTAAACCGGAAATATTTAGCATTGGATTAAGTTTAAAATTACCAATTTGACAGACTTTTTGAAATTTAATATAATAAAAGTATCGGTTCTAAAGAGTTACTTCCTCATTCTGAACATTAATGAAATGTGCGTGACTAACAGTGGTAATCATCTTGCATGCTGGATATTATTCATTTGATGGCTAGTAATGATTCAAGATTTTCGTGAGTATTTATCGACGGAATCGCGCTGTTTACTCATGCATTTGGTCAACCCAAGCTACATATTTACACTATCCCTTCGCGCCTTATTCTAACAGATCCGTCCAATAATCATTATTAACTATGACATTAATGTTATGATTATCGAGGAAACGCATAGATCATTCACCCAGTGCAAACGCGTGAACGGATGCGTGCCTGAATTTGCTCGTGCATGATAATTCATCGATGAAAAGGCTATGCGTTTTCTAATCTAATGCGGACATTAGATCGTTTAATGTCCTGTGAGGATTAATTTTCCGACAGGTGCTTCTCGATACGAGACCAATTACTGCATCTCCCATAAATAAGGATGTAAAATTAACGCTCCATTTGTGTGTACATGTGTTCCAAGCAATATATTAATCTTTTGACTGATTTTCTTAATTTGAATTTGACGTGATCAGATGCTAAAATATTAAATGAAATACGTTTCCGGATACGGCACTTTCCCAGATTCATTAATATGCATAATGCTCTTGACGAATAATTTCTTCTATGCTTCAATAATTAAAGGCAATATCTGATACATGCTAGAATTTTTTTCAAAATTTATTATTTTGATGTGATAAGAATGGCAATTTCAAAAATATAAACACAACCGTTCTGTTTGGAGGTCTCAATTTCAAAAATATAAACACAATCGTTCTATTCGAAGGTATTGTAAATTTATCGTAGTTCAATTATAATAAGTGGATGTTATAGCTTAGAGCGGGAATGGTTTAAAAAAAATTTACTTACCAGCTCAATAAGCTGTACGATCTGACTGACGAAAATAAAAAATTGATTTAAATGAAAGCTAATAATACAATGAATGCCGTGCGAGTACTAACCATTATTTTTCTTACCTTATACGTAAGATTTTAATACTTCTACATAAAATATATTTGCGTTGTACATATTTTGTTATTTTTACGTCATATAACTCTTCTAAATTGTATTTATATATTTGCATTTGTATATAAATGTATTTGCATCTATATATTTGAATAGTAATCATATTTAATACTTCGTTTATTTATAAAAATACATTAATTTCTAATATTTAATTAATTTAATTAATTAATTTAATTAATAATTAATAATAATTAATAAATATAATTTTATATTATAATTTTAAATAAAACGACATTTATATAAATATTCAATATAATAAACATAATCTGTATTCGTCATGGCGCAATCTACGAAAAAATTCGAGTAATTTATATATTATTATTATATTATTGAATTTTGTTTAAAATTAATAATAATTTTACAACCCTATATAATTTATTGAATTATTTTATGTGTATAAACATAACATAACTGTTCATTTTTTGTATTAGATTGATATGACAAGAACAGCTGTTCAACGGCATAAATAATAATAGAAATAATTATTAAAACATTATTTACGTGAATATTTCAAGTTAAAAAGTATAAATTTAATGTTCAACTATACTATTTAAAAATTACATAAATGCAACTACTTTACAGAATTGCATGTTTAGACTTATTTTTTATGATATTTTTAGCTTTTGTTTGGTAGAGACATATTTTTTAACCCACATCAGCTCTTTTATTTTATATGAATTCCTTAAAGTTTTTATACACTGGAAATTTACATATTGAAAATCATTTTACCAATTATATGCTTTCTGTGTAAATTAATAGTGCTTATCGTTAAAAGTGTAAAATTAAGTATGTTTCAAATGGACCGTTTGACAGCTATTCCCGTTTATTTATTGATCTCAATTGTATATTTAACCGAAATACGTGATTTTTAAAATAAGTAATTGACGAAAGTTATTTGGCTCCTTTTAAAATAATTGTCAATAATGTGAAATTTTTATTGTAATAAAAAAAGACTAAGATGCCTCAATTTGAGATTTCTTAAAAGAAATTTTTATCCGCAATCTAAATCTAGTCCTTACTTTATTCTAACAACACGAGATGTAGTCTTATAGTGAACATAACTCAATGAGTAGACAGTGTCTCCTAATTATCCCACAGTGATTCAATAATGAGTTGTGATATAAGAAATGTAAGTAGCCGAACCGAAATAGATAATCTTACTGGAGAATATTTCCCTGGACAAAAGTTATACCCGATAAATTCGCGAACAACTAGTGCGACCAGAAAAAACAATTGGCTTGCTCGGAATAAAAAATGCGTCCTGTATCCATAAGGACCTCATGCATTCTGAAACTCCAAGCGTGAAATGCGTATCTTATGTCTTATCTCGACAGATAGCCATTAGCGACGGTCCAGGTGTGTGCGTCACTCGGGCACTGAAAATCCCCGCGTCAACAGAGTCACGCGATGTGCATGGTAGTCGACAGGTATTCGGGAGACGTAAAACACGTGGGACGCTATGGTGTCTCTCTTGCAGGGACACGACGCCCATGACAGCTCGTATCTACATTCTGCCCGCAAGAACCTTTATAAGCGTTCGTGGATGAACGACGTCGATGAGTGGCGGGCGTGTCATTGAGTTCTCCCTTTTGTCCGCTACCAGTGAAGAAGCAGCAAAGAGAGTGCAGTGACATGCAAATAACCATTTCTCGTTACTGGTTTGACCATCACATCTACGAGAAGCAACCGACGCAACTTTCGACTGTAACTTTATGTAGATGCCGATTAGCGCGCGGTACTACCACGTCTGTTTGCACAAGAAAAATTGTACAAGTAGCAGTGAAGCTGACTTGAGTTAACGCTTTCTCTGTTTGCACGCCACTTTCAATCCTAAGCTACTGCTTTACCTGTACTTTTACAGAATACTAATTATCATTGGGTAGAAACGTGCGGACTAACGTGACGCACTGATCGCAGATTTTCGGGAGGATAATATTTCGACACATGTTTTTAATTTTTTACTGTCTACGATATCGTGTTTATTTTTAATTTTATCTGACTGCTCTTTTTCTCGTATTATCACACGATGGAAGATCATATTACAAGGCTGGGTTAACGAGTTTTTATAAACCTATACGATTTTCGAATTAGATCTCGCTCTAAGGCTGTTGAAAGTGAAAGCAATTAAATATATTGGTAATAATAACATTAATAATGATAATAATAATAATAAGAAGAAGAATAATGATGATTCTAATAACGATGACGATGACGATTATGATAATGACTATGATGGTGATTATTCTTATAACGTATAATTTTATAGGCTGGGTAATTTAATGTTTACAAAAACATTATTTCATAATACTGATAATCTTTAAATTTTATTAATTCGTGTACCATACAAACTTTAATTATAAAAAATAATTATAATTCTCTATTTTCCGCTTTCTTAAATCCTAAATTCTTAAATCATAGGATTAAAATAAAGTATTTCAGATAAATTCTTTGATAAACGACGTTATATTTTCTATATATTATTTGTCATTATTCTTGCATACATATTAAACTAAGAAACTACCATAAATCAATGTTATACGTATTACTTTTTCGAATAAAATCCGAATAAATTATATTAAATATAAAAATGTAATATAATAAATACAAATAAAAAATAAAAATAAGAAAATAATGAAATATAATCTAATAAATGAATAACATAATAATTATGACTAACAAAAACAAAACTAATTTAATAATTGCAATTTAATATCGAAATAATTAAAAATGTAAAATTTCTAAAAGGGAATATAAAGCTAAAAATGTCTTTACATTATATGTTTATATTCGTGAATTATTAGACTTTACATATTTAAATTATTTTATGATTGATGAGAAAATATTTCTAGAATATTGAAGAAATGTGCTGTTTTCATTTGAGCCATTGGATTACATCATTCCTTTTGAAACAATTATCCCAAAAAGTTAAATAGTCTCTAGAAATTTGAATTAAATTTTTTACAAAGTTGTTTTATCTTCAGCATTAAGTATTAAAAAATGACTACATCCTAGTCTAATTTGTAATATAAATTTATAATATAATATATAACAGTAAGTTTAACTTTGGATGACGGAACTTTTGGGAAATGGAAAGCATGCACGATGATTCGGATTAAAGTGTAGAGAAATATGTAAATCTATGTTATATGACAGGTCATCAAAAGCTGGATGGATAGTTATTTCAGAAAAGAAGCCACCAGCTACTTAGGAGGTAATCCGTTATTGAGTTAAGCGGTTGTAACAAATACGACTTTAATTATAAGGGCGATGAATGGTGTGACGGCAGTTTTTGCCGTCCAGAGTTTTCCGTCCGTAGTTCCCCGTCCAGAAAAACTACCGGCAACACTATACAACTGCACTCTAGACTTCGAAATTACTGGGAAAACGAAAGATGAAAAGGGAACGTCAAGAACGGGACGAACCATCTTTTCCTTTTTGATTCTCTCTCTCTCTCTCTCTCTCTCTCTCTGTCTGTTTCGTCTTAAAAATCTTACCACTCCGCACTCAGTTCATGTCATCTTTTTACGCTTTTAAATTACTGCCGGTGCACTCAACATTTTCTTACTTTCTATTATTTAGTCTTTTTCATTCGATATTTTATTATGCATCGATGGATATGCATTTGAAAAGGCATTAGTGTTGAATCAGTTCCATTATAAGAGCTTTAGATATTACTTCTTGTATGTTTTGATGAAGTTTTTGAAGGCAGATTATATTACTAAAAGACCATTATTTATATGATACGCGATGGAAATCATACTGTTTTCAATAAAATGCTCGACGTTTGAATTACGAGGCTTGAATAAATTATTTAGATTGTGTATTTTAAAACTAGATTCCAAATATATAAAAACACATAGTTTCGTACGAATTTCAACTCTTATTCGCATGATTTATATTATTTACAATTGCAAAATTCGTAATTTAACATACCTGTACATTATATTGGCAATAAAAAAATTGTAAAAACATAAATTCTGTTATTCTAAACTTAGGTACAAGAAATATTTCAAATTTATTTCAGTTCTCGTTTAAAATAGTTCCTGATCAAAGAGAAAAGCAAACCTCCCTAAAGTAGCATCACAACCCCATCGTTTTAATCGAGCGCAGCCTCAACGCAAACTTGCAAGTGACCTCGGCGTACAGATCACCTCGGCATACACAAGCAAACATGGAAAGGCTATTTGGACGGCCGATCGAGAATGGACAGTGTGTGCTCTGTCTTCACTTCATTACGAGTTCCCTCTCAACTCATATAAGCTTGCGCATGTGCG
Source organism: Ceratosolen corneri (assembly GCA_030522565.1). Classification (NCBI taxonomy): domain Eukaryota; kingdom Metazoa; phylum Arthropoda; class Insecta; order Hymenoptera; family Agaonidae; genus Ceratosolen; species Ceratosolen corneri. Next base: position 10,398 of record JAPYYT010002112.1, read on the forward strand.
ATTAAATTCGTTTCCGACGACGGTGCCCAGTGACCACGACTTACAAGCTCCTAACATACGACGTAACGAAAATTTTATCACCTTTCGCGTGTTATTTACAGAAGCTCTTGGAGTAATCGGATATTTTGATGGGTTTCCCCTCTGACCCTCTACCCCTTTACCGTCGATGTCGCGAAGGCGTGGATAATACAGTCATCAATGGCAAGCTGCGTAGTTTCGAATTTCTGACCATCAACCGTTCTTTTGATAGGGAGTAGTGCAAGAGTCTTATTATCTCACATCATAAGGATGAGGCTACTCATGTAATTTGATACTTGAATGGCAGCGGATGTAAACGCAATCGATCTATACTATTTTGCGTTTGTGTTCGCTTTGATCCGCGAGTGCGCCATTCCCATTCAAATGTTGCGACTGCTTTGAACTTTCTTGTAAATGATTATTTTTTATACGAGCAAATTTTCGTAGGAGTCTTAAATATTGATATATTCAATTTTCCGTTGAAGACGGAAAATTTTTATTTTATTTTGTGTTTTATTCCGTGTTTATTAAAAATTAATAAATTCTTATTATGTATATATTCGTCATTTTGTCGACGTTTCATAAGACATGTTTAATCTCGTACTTTCCATTCAGAATTTATACTTTTGTAGTATTAATTTTATTGTGATATTAATTACTGAAGTTTGTGACTAACACAGTTAATTAAAATGTTTAAATTTAAAATAATCAGTCTAATTGAAAATACTATTAGATATATGTATTAAATTCACCTAATAAGAAGTACACCTAAATGTAATCAAATGAGTTACATACTATTGATGTATATGTCGGTATATATGTATATGTTTCATATCACTAGATTTACTATGCGTTTTTATCGAAATTTCAACTTTTGATTATATCATGGATTGGAAATATATTGCTGAAGTAATTTTTAATGGATTATTAGCTTCAAATGTTGTATTAGGTTTTTAAAAATTTATGTTACAGGTGGCACGAATTTTCAACTATAGAAAATTTTAACTACATATGACTTTCATCTGTATTTTCAATTATTTAACTACCAAAAGGAATTAATACTAATTTTTTAAAACTTACTTCATATTCAAAAGTTCTAATTCATAAATATGAATTATCCATTATATTATAAAATAAGTTAACGTGACATAAAATTTGATAATAGTCTCAATATAATATAAATATATAATTAATTATTGATTTCGAAAAACAATTTTTCCCCGACATTTTTTATATTCGTAGATATATAATAGTTGTTCTAGATTATTAATCCTTTCGCTATTAATTTCACTGCTATCATTGGGTAAGAACTTTTTTTGATGTTTTTTATTAATAAATAAAGCTTAATTTATTATGTTTATTGTATGATTTAATTTATTAGTCGCACTACTTATTCCTTTATATACTTATCAAATAGTTTAATCGAGATTTATTTGTTTTGTGTAATGACAGAACAATCGTTAATTTCTACCAAATAATAGTGTATATATTATCTATTAAAAAATTAATAATTTAAATTATTATTTGACATAATAATATAATCTCTTAACGTACGGTACACGATGGAGGCGAAACGAAATGTATTATTGTATTATTGTGTTTGGAAAATAGCAAAATCTTTTATCATTTATTCTTTATATCTTAAATACCAAACTGTTTGTAACAGAGATACTTTTTTGACATACAATTCATGCAAGATACAAGATATAAGATAGATGGTTAAATAAATCGTGCATATTTTAAGAGAAATATTTCTTTTTAATAAAAAAAAAGTGCACATAGCACGGTTAAAGCGCAATTGGGCTATTGCTGAAATCGATAGCAGCTTGGATCATCTCTCAATACGCGATCAAATTTTTTCCATGTTCATCCATTTATCAAAACTTTTCCATTGCGTTTTTGTATTTGTCATTCACTTTCGCAAGTGCTAAAGAATTAGCAATCGTCGAAAGTCACGAACCTTATTTCAATTAATTATTAATCTCATTGTTAAAATTTCAGCTTAGGTGTAATCTTATAATGACAGTCGCTCTTGTCATTTTTGTATCGTGATCGGACAGTAACATAAACGATTAAACCAGTGCTCATTAGAAAACGATGAATTTCATGGCATTCGTGGTCCATATTAACGAAATGAAGAGGATTCGAAAATACTCGTACGACATCATCTACAAAAGTATTTCCATCTTGTTCTTGGCAACATGAAAATATTAATGGGCATCTCCCTACCCGGATTAGAAATTATCAGGATAAAAGCGTTTGATCGAACTCATCCGCGTGCAACTTCCTCATTCAAATCGGGCAGGAGGTAGAGCTTCGCGCGTGTCCCCGAGCAATCCGCGGGCCCAGGATACATAATGCAGGAGTCATTGTGGCGCTGCATACAATGCATTCCATGTATATGGGTGTTGGGTTTCTATGTATTCCGTTGTTGTTATTGGAAGCCCAGCTATTATAGTCTTCGGTGCATATAACTTTCTTTCATGATCGATGCTGCGCCGGATAAGCGAAACTTCGTCGGAGAGTCACACGTAAGACGCCGGGCAAGGGTTCGTCGGCCAAGGAGACGATGCAACGCGTGCCGGTACACTACTAATTTTTGCTGCATTCGATTTTCCAGTCTGTTTATTTAGGCACTTCTCGTGTAAAACTAGAGTGGTTAATTCTTCTTTTACGGACGAATTAACAATGCTTACGCATCTGTTTCAATTGAAGTCGCGTATCTTTTCATTCTGTATGTGATCTAGAAATCTATTCTGTGCGTATCGTTATTAAAAATAAGCTGCATATTGGAGCATTAGAACATGCGAAGACTTTTCCTTCGTGCTATTGTATTCATTCAGGTTGTACAAATACCGAGTATAATAATGTATGTATCTACTACATACAGTAGCGGTTTTTGGTGTACCATTATACGGTATGAATGCACACAATGGAAAAGTAAACTGCAGTTGTTTCGAGAGCTTAATTCAAAGAAGAAATCGCCTTGGTGCGCTCTAGTCACTGCCACGAAATAATATGGTATAAATAATACAGTGACGATCCAATCTTAGGACATTTGTTTATCAGAAACAATTGCTTTTAACATTTAAAATTCAATTGTAGATTGATAATACGTGAATTATATAAAAATTTAGTACGCCTATAAATTCGAGTCACAGGTAGAAGAAGCAAGAAATTTATATTAAAATATGTTGCTTTCTACAGGATCGAACGCTCTTTGGATTAAAGGAAATTAAATTTTATGAATAATAAAGGTGGATTTCACAATTAGATAAAATAAATAGATAAATATTTTTAAAATAAATAAATAAATATTTTTAAAATAAATAAGTAAATAGTTTTAAAATAAATAAATAAATGATTTTAAAATAAATATATAAATTTAGATAATTTATTGTCTAAATTATATGTACGATTATTAAATAAATTTTAACATACATAAATCAAACATAATTGATAATATTTATAATACACAAATAGATACATCGATAAAAAAAATATTAGATTAAAAGCATCTTTTGTCCAAGCGAAATGTTCAAACTAAATGTAATAGCTAATTGTTTATTGTTATTATCGTGTAGTGCGAGTAGATTGTAAAGCTGTCATTACCGGTGAACCTCTCAAGATTTCACCAAAGAATCTTGCATGTGTGAAAGGAACGAGTATATCGGCATTTCTTTAGGTTGCAGAGGCGTTTTGTGTGTACTTGGGGAGTAGCTTTAGCCACCTGGCGGTCATTTTTCTTCTACCGTACGCTGCACGTCACTTGCGACGCACTTCAATCCTACATTTACATCTAACAGTTAAATAAACAAATTTATTCTATTTCAATAGTACAAATTTTTTTAAATATTTACTTTGCAAATTTTTTCCCTACATTTGAAGTAAGTTTTTACTCTTTTTTGTCATATAATTCTGTCATTCTTTGCCGCCAAATTATATCTTAAATATATTGTCTCTAGTTTGTAATTAAAAATATAAAATGTAATTTGAGTTGTGCGGGATGGCCGGTCGGCTCTTTTGACGAAATGAGTTACAAATTTGCCATCACAACAATCGCATACTTTATTATCAAACTTGAATTATTAATTCGAAAGTGAGAGAGAAAGAGAATATTTGACTTAATAATGAATTGTCGGACTCGAATGCTTAAAAACTTATTAGCTGCATTCGATAAATCAATAAAAGCGTCGAATGCATCTGATGTAAAAATATCGATAATCATCTTAAAAATTTAGCTGTAAAAAAGATGGTAATTTTAATAAAAAGTAAAAGGAGATTTAATAAAGTCGCTAGAATTGGCACTGGAACAGATATAAAACGGCTCTGCGTAGGGAAGACTGACTGACGCATACTAAATATCGAATACGGGAGAGGTTTTTTTATCTTTTATTTATTAGGAATGGTCGTCTCGAGAATTAAAGCTAAAACGTCGGAAAGATTGCTCACGCGAATGAGCACACATCTTTAAGCCATCGTTACCCGCATTATAATCCGTGCACGATAAAGTGTCATTGCGCATTCCGAGTGTAGTCGATTGTAGATAATTTCTCGAGCTCCTAGTTATCCCACCAGCCAAGTCGAGCATGATGGTGGAATCAAAGGTGAGAGCTGTCGGGGATCGGGTACAAAATACATAAGGGCGGTGGATCGATTCGGGTGTGGCAAAAAGACGCAAGAATGACAGCCGGATCGCAAAAAGAAAAGGAGCGGGATAAATCCATGGTTCGCAGCGGCAGTTGCCCTTCTGACAGCTGGTTTCCGTCACTCAAGCGGTCGCCTTTGATCCTCTCCTGTATCTATGGCACACTTAAGCTCTCCTCCACTCCCATTCCGTATACGCTCGACTTCGCCAGTGTCGTTTCGAGTCTCCTCTTTATCTTTCGCGTATGTTTGTGTGAGCGGGGCATGTGTTACTGGAAGTGATACACAGGAAACACTTTTGAAAAATCTAGCGATTTGAAGCGGAGCCCGGCTCAGATAGCTCCACCCGATTAAAAGAGACGGGAAGTTCAAAGGTTCCGGAAGCCGTAAATAATCATTTGGGTACATATTGATGGGGATACTCGATCACTTTGAAAAAGACGTGCTTGTATTTACTTGTATACTAGATTAGACACTTGTTTACATGCGCACAGTTGGGCGAGAAAAAATCACTCGGTACTCGGCCCGCACTAATTCGCTACTTTAAAATAGCTTTGGCCTGATACTTTTATAAGACTAGTGCCAACCACTTTGATGCTTGGATTGTGTTCATCTCTTCAAATGACGCCCTCAATAAATATCAATTTTTCGTCGGTATTTAAGAACACGATTGTTTATTATTTCATTTTAGTATAGAATCTTTTGTCTGTTAATTTTTTGTTGTGCATCTGCTAAATTGCTTTTGAAGGTTTTGATGGGAACGCGGGAAGGGCCGATGGTGTAATAATTTTTTAAAAAATAGAACGGGAGAAGATTTTCCGTCGTTCGGAAAATCCGCACCTAAAAAGAACGTAACTTATGTATATATTTAAGAATAATATGTTTGTACGCATGGATATTCAATAACTTTTTTGATGATGCTAAACAACGAATAACATCTTAATGGGCTATAAACGAATATGTAAATGAAAATGCTTTTACGTGTTCGTAATAACGATACCTTCTTACCAGATGTTGTCAATAATTTGTCAAGTTTGAATGCCAATTATTGCTAATAATAGTAAAGCAATTATTTACTGTATTTTTCTATTCTCCTTGCCGGATCAAGTTTGTCTGTTTCGTTTATGAAAATTTTGCTTACAGAGTTTTTTGTTTTTTATTCGTATAAAATATTGTTATCAACAATTATTTTTTATTAATTAAAAAATACACGATGCTAAAAAAGTAAAGGATTAAATTTTGTTTCAGATATTGATAGATGCTTACGTGTTAATTATATTGGCTAATTCAATAACGAACAAAATTAACATTTGCATTTATTCTGAAGTCGAATGCCTTATTATAAATCAGATTATTTTTTATCAATATATTTTTTATCGGGCACCTTATACAACAGCTAATTTCAAATGCTGCTTCAAATTAATTTAGTGTATTTTATTAATTAATGACAAGTAATTTAATTATTGCCTTAATTTTATAATATATCTAAAACAATGAAAAATCAAGAGATGCCATTGAAGAAATTTATTTTGAAGAAACAGATTTTTAAAATAAGCAAAAATCTTCATTACAATCAAGTATAGAACAATTAAAAACTATTTCCTTCCTTCATTTACGATATGATAAACTTTCTGTAAAATTTATTTTTTATGCTCACGTAAGATAATTTTAGACATCTACATCACTTAAATAACAAACAATTTCAATGCTTAAGGATACACCACGAACTCTTTAAATTATAGTCAAAATTACAAATTAAATTGAGCGGAAAAATTTCATGGAGAGACCTGCGGAAGCGAATAGTTTGTTTATTCAACTTTATCAACTTTACATACGATACAAATTCAATGTAATGAAAGAAAGACCGAGTGAACACCAAAACATGCAAAAGACGCGTCTCTGAGAGATCCCCTTTATCACAGCTATTCACTGTCCTGTATTTTATAAAATTAAAATTGAAAATAAAATTAAAAAGATAGCTAGCAGAAGAGAAGCCGAAGCACAAAGGAATATCACGCGGGCGGGAAGAAAGTCACGGAGTGGGAAATTTGCAAGCGATTAAGAAGTTTTCTATTTGTAAAATCAAAAAAGCAAGGCTGCCTCGTATGAAAGCAGCGTTCGAACGTGGCAAAAAAAAAAAAAAATCCAATTTGTAGGTTGTTTGTCCTGCGTATCGCTCCCTCAAGTGCCATTGCTTTCTCACCGCGTGTCAGCCGCGGCTCTGACCGCATGGATAAATGCGCCAAGTACTCGACGATAATCCGCGAATAGACGAACGCGCATGGATGTAAAAGGAGAAGTGTCCCTTTTGTGGCTGCGCTTGATGGCGCCCAACCACTACTGGTAGGTCGAGTAACGAGCTGGTGTTAGGGGCTTTTATGTAGGTAAGTATCTCGGAAGAGAACAGCTCACCTGACAGCGGGGCGGCGTAAGTCCTGGTGACTGACAGCCCCCCGTCTGCCAGCCTATACAAGCGTCTGCAGAGCGGTTATGCCGGAGTTAGGGATTTTCTCATCTCAGCTTATTGTCCCAATCGAGGACTATTATCGGCTGCCTTATTGTGGCTACAAATTGTTTATCTGCCTCCTCTGAGTCCACTGCTCTTTGTGCTCAGCGAATCGAGTTCTGCGTTCTTCGTGCGTGCTTCACACAAACTCCCCCCCCGTGTCTCGTAGTCGTAGTCTCTAACCGCTCCATTATTATGTCCGTTTTACATCTTACCGCTGCCCGTGCTGGCCAAAAATTAATATTACCTCAAGGAACTGTATTCTTAAATAGACAATCTACGTTTATTAATGTACATTAATAAAAAATGTAAATTATTAATTTCTTAAACGGAAAGATTAGTTAGTACCTTTATGGAAAAACAATTTTTCTCGGAAAATATATTGTTTATAAGAGACAAGAAAACACTTGCATTTAACCCTATTCATGAATATTAACGATTTCACAATAGAAAAAATTAAACACAAATACGGGAATTAATTTAAAAACTTTTTTTTTAACTTTGACATATGTTTTTTATCTCAAGGAAAAAAAGAAGAGTAGAAAACTATATGATGGCAAATATACAGTAGTTTTATTACGCGGACATTTATACGGGAAGTTTACACAAATTTTAGTCTAGTTTTAGTTTCTCTAAAATTTAATCATTCGCATACGCAAGGCATTTATTTTACTATTTTCAATTACAAAACACGTTATTCAAATAGCAAAACAAAAAAAGAAATTAACAACGCGAAAATTCTCCTCAATGGTCAAATGTTTATGAACAATTAAAGTCTCTATCATCTATGCTAATTCTAACCTTAATTGTGACACTCCGCTTCCATTTTCAGTATTAGCGGTCCCATTAGATTATACAGACAGAATTCTTCAGACCTAAAACTATTATGAAATATATAGTAGCACCTTCGATCGGGGAACTCAGCGTACAATCAACTGTAAATTGACAGGTTCCTCGGAAAATTCATCTAGCATCAAGGAATTTGCAGCGCGGCGTTTGTACATGAAATCAGTGCTTCGGAGCAGGGGCATTACAAGTTAATTAAGGCCCCCAGAATAACTGTAGTACCATTAACAAATAAAGCACTGCTCCTTGAAAATAAATGAAAGCGTGTCGCGCGTTTTATTGTTCGTCTGTCGTAGAGTCGCTCAAAGCTAATTCCAAGAGCTACGACCATCGGATAAGTTTCCCTCCTGGCGTGGCCCCATAAGCATTAGGGCCGACTGTCAAGGGGAAAAAAGCAGACGGGCCCTAATCCCCCGGCGGCTCAGCCGCGATTTGTTTGGCTGTCGTTAGCGTTGCTGGCCACAACTAATCATCGTCCATTGTCCGGTAATGGATCTTCGTCGAGCGCTTATCCGCCTACCATTGATTGACAGTCGATTCTCCGAAGCTTCGCGAACCTACGACCACGAGAAAATAGCATAGATTCGCCGGACTTGCATACCTCGCGTTCTTAGAAGTTGGAGCTCAAACTTAGTTCCTCACGGCATTCGTTGATTCGGGGAAACTTTTTTTAATCCGCAGTCTTCCCAACGAGGGAATTTCGTGCTTTGAGTGAGATTGCATTGTTTAGTGACATTCGATTTAGTGCTCTATGCTTCGAGATAGGGAACAGTCTATTTCTAAGATCTGGTCAAGCTGCTTAAGTGCATACAGGTTATTTGCATACGCACACACATGTATAAGAAATTACTCGTGCGTGCATCGCGATAGCAATACAAATAACGGACGGCAAGAATAATATATTACTGTCAAGTCAAGCTCATTTTTCATTTCAGCTGAAATAACAAATTGGGCCTGCGTCGCAGAACGTTATATGTGGATGATCGTAGTTTGAATAAATTGTTTGATTAGTGCATTTACGATTTCATATATAGTGTTTTCGTTTTAAGCATCGACAAGACTTTAGGATTTTTTTTTACGGTATCGAGTCAATCAAATCATATTAATTTAGTTTTTGATGAACTTTTCGCTAAGGTACAACTATAAACGAGAAAAAATAGAAAATAATGCATAGGAACTGGATTTTACAAGATACTATTAATTAGGATTTTAAAAATTAATGTCAATAAATTAAGAGTATACTTGTGGAGGCAATTTTTTTTATTGTCTTTCTTGTTTAGTATCATTGTATTTTTTAATGCATAAAGCTGTTAAAATTCATGGGCCAAAGAAGGTATACTACAAGTCAACACTGTGTTATCAATAATATAACCAAGATTTTCGCGTATTCGAATTATGTATATGATAAATCAACCGCGAGTTGTATAAACTATTAAAAATATTCCATTTGAATAAAAGATTTAATTATAAGTAATAAATCAGCAGTTACATCATCAATCTATTTGTTAAAAGAATAGTGAGTATTGATTTTTAAAATTGGATACAATTTTTATCGTTTTAATATAAACAATATATTTAATTTCCGAATTATCGTTCGGAAAATTATTCATAATTAATCCAAGTTATATTGGTATCGCATTTTACAGAGTCGATGCACCAATGTTGAACATTAAAAGAATCAATTTTTCGAGTTTAATAGAAATCGAATGTATTAGAGTGGATCCCGAAAAAGTATAACAATCAGTTACGAAGAATTAAAAATTAGTATTTACAAAATAATAAATATTTACGAAGAATAAGAAAATTTTTATTGTTCTTATTCCAAATTTACTCTTTCGTGGCTCTATTAGAAATGTTCAGTATTGATCTTAATATGGTATCTCAATTGTTTAAGAGCCGTTCCCAAATAATATTTATATCATTTGGGGTATTTTAATCTTTATACTTTTTAAAATGCCTTTATCATTCACTATTTAAATATTACAAATTTATTACTGGCTAGTTTCTCCATTTTATGAAATTCTATATTTTAAAAATTCATAACGATAATATACAATACGCATATAGTCACCATTGCAAAATAGAAATCCAAGAATCCTTTTACAAAGAACTTTAGTCAATTAATTACCATCAGTTGTGTCTATAACAATTTTACAAAGTAGATGACAATTATATATTTCGTTATTGAGAAAATGTCGTTCGTTCAATACATTTAAAAACTTATTACGGGAACAAATAGTAAATTCAAGCGTATCGATGAAAAATGTTTACACGCTTATTAAAGTCAGAATAAATAAAATGGATAAGGAGATTTCAAGTGGTATATATAATACATGCTGATATAAAGTAATACATCAAAGTAGATATAAACCAAAAGTTGATAGGATCTTATCAAGGCGTCGGAGAGCCATTCACATGTATACGGAGCTCCGACAGCATCCGCATCAGGGAACGAATTTATGGATCAAATAAAGAAATCTCATAGGAAGTGTCTTTTTTAATCTCCACGATCAGACGAATATAAGCAGAAGTGCATCGGTCTCGAAAGTCTCGACTAACGCGTCCGAGTAGGCAGTGGCACGAGTGGTGGCGAGAGGAAGGACGGAGGGTGTCGTAGTACCACGATTGAATATAACTTGGCGGCTAGGGCTGCGTAATGTAACTCAGTCGGCGAGGCCTCAAGGATCCAAGGAATCTCCACACGAACCTCGCATAAACACGCGTGCGAGTTTTATGGCCGGGTTGTCTAGCGGGCGTTCGTTTCCCTTCTACGTCATCTAAACACATGTCCCCGGTCCACGTACACCACGTCTGCAGACATAAATTGTCATTCGCGGGGATATTGGAGAGAGAGAGAGAGAGAGAGAGAGAGAGAGAGAGTGATTAGAAGCTAGGTCGGCTAGATTTTCATGACTATCTATGTTTGTTTCAGTACAGGGCCCACATCGAAACTCTTCTGAACAAGCTTCAGGAGGTTTTTCCGTGCCAATTGATCGTTCTCGAGAGCACGAATTCAAGATTTATTTATCCGCCAGATGAATTGCTACGGCCGTACACGGGGCTGGCCTCAGAAAGTCATGTTTTCAATGGAATTCGGCGCTTTGAAATTAACTTGGATAACTTGAAAACTGATAGAGGTAAATTCGGAAGGGCTAAATGTCGCGGTACAAACCATAATAATGCTAGAGATCAGATATTCACTGTATCTTAAATTCGAAACGAGCATTTAACTTTGCGTTAATTGTTTAAAAAGGAATAGATTTTGAGCGGTAAAATCTGAAAACCCAATGCGATGACGAAAAAGGTACTCTTGCACAAATTATGTATTTCGCTTACATTCGCTGGTCAGGCTTTGACGCAAATACTAGCTCAAAGGTATACACTGTCTGCTACTTTAAATACCAAAGTGACAACCTAACATAGCACCTCAACCCTTTTCATAGACGGGCATAATAGTACTTTTCTAAAAAACTACAGAGTTCACTCCCCAGCAGAGACTCAGCACTTTAATTTACGGGCCTTTAACCTCTCGTATGGCCCTACCGTTGCATTTTACGGAATTCGCAACTCTTATAAAGCGAGCTCCTTGAAATTGGAAACTTTCTGCAAAAACGCAGTTTCAATAAAACATCAGGTTCGCCGCGAGAGGACAAGAAAGCAGAGAGAGGGAGAGAGGGAGAGAGGGAGAGAGGGAGAGAGGGAGAGAGGGAGAGAGAGGGAGAGAGAGAGAGAGAGAG
>JAPYYT010002113.1:0-20518 GCA_030522565.1 Ceratosolen corneri
CGTGGATGGGCGGGTGGTGGTGGGTGGATGGGTGGTGGTGGGTGGGTGGTTGGGGAGAAATCCCATGGCGGAGCCGAGATACAGGACATTACCATTACAGGCAGAGTGTGTCTGGCACGCGTCGAGGTCGGCGCTCGGAGAACTCTTAGCTCGTGACATCGGGCAGGTACGTGGGGCTCTGGGCGGCGGATATTGAGTGCCCCGGCGTAATCCGATAGTCGGATACAGGTCGAGGAGCCGGTCGAGCGGGGCCTGGGAGTACGAGCTGCCGTGGAAAAGCAGGGTAATGGCTTTGGCCGAGGAGAGCCGATTTCCAGTCGGGGCTTATCGCCTGGGGCGCGCGCTCTTCTGCCTGTGGATGCGCGCGATGGGCTGACGTCCGAGGTGTGGGAGTGTGTGTTGTTGTCGGTTGTGGCTGTTTGTGGCAATGCTCGGCCTCTTATGTGCGGGCTGTTGTTTTTCCGAGTATTAAGCAGTGGGAGCGTTGTGGATGTTTTTAGCTGTTGGTTGGGAGGATATTGTGAGGGGTTTTCGGTAGGTTAGCACTATAATGGGCGGAAGGAGGTGTGGGGTGGTGCGGGGTTGAGTGTATATATATATATATAGAGAGTGAGTGAGAGAGACTGATTGAGGATGATCGAATCTTCGCGCGGGGGAGTGGGGGGTGTGGATTACTTAAAATGGTTAATTTGCAATGTCGGTTCATGGATTTCGAGTTCTTTGAAATCAAAGTGAAATTGTATTTAGCATGTAGTGTTTGCGTCAAAGGGAAATATAATATGGATGGAAAAATAGACTGTTTCTTTAAAATGAAACGGAGTCTTGTTGCAAATTTTTTATGTTAAGTTGAGTATTTTTTTGTAATTAAAATTTGTATTAGGAGGGAAAAAAATGTAGGCTACGATCAAAGCTCCGCATTCATTAATTAAAATTGCAAATTGAAATATAAAATGAATGCTTTTTTTCTTTTCTTTTGCTTTTGCTGCTTTAAAGCTAAATCTATCTCCCGTTCCTTGGGATTTATCAATCGAACCAGTTATTGATTGACAAAACGGATAACTGCCACCATAACTGCCAAATCACTAATGCAAAGTGCACATCTAATGCAAATGTCGAAATACTTTTTAATTAAATAGCGCACACAGTGAATTGGGTTATAATTATTGTGAATAGGGTCCGAAGCTTCGTTATTGAAAAATAATTACTCAATGACATTTAGCGAAAGGTATATTGCATTCCACGGCCATTAATTTCTGTTCCCGATAAATCTCAATTTCTTTTCTAGGACTTGCAAGAAAGACTCAATGACTTTTCAAGTGGCGTTCAAATACGACCGATATTCGCATTTCTTGCTTTGATAAATAATTCGAGCTTAAAGTAATTATCGCTTTCGAGAGCAGAGAATTCTGTGCGTAAATTGTTGAAACAGTAAGAAGTTCTTTTTCAATTAAACCAAACCTTGTTATTTTGTATTATTATTACTTGACCTTCGTTCTAAGACATTGCGGTATGATTTTAATAATAAGCGTCATTGTTCAGAATCGGGGATAGCAGATAAGAATAAAATAGGATTTTATTTAATTGCTCGATACCGATATTAATGCCTGATTTACTTTCTATCCACTTTAATTTAATACAATTTCCAAGCATTAATTATTAAGCGCAATAACCGCATTCTAAAAACATATCTATAGTCTTCCCTTCTCAAACCAAAGATCAATATATATATATGTGCGTGTATATATATATATGTGTGTGTGTATATGTGTATATATATGTGTGCGTGCGTGTGTGTGTTTATAATATGAATTAGGGAGATAGCAGTTTTGCTAATAAAATTAAAAGTATCCGAGTCGTCGAGTACTTGAGGGGCATCGAGAGGCCTGCTTGTATCGGCCTACGTTTACTCGATCTTCGTGTGTAAGGATGGCTTTCTTCCCAGTCATTACCTATTTTCTATATCAAACACCGCAAGGAAATGACGCACGTTGGCGGAGCTCGCCAATAACATAGAATTAACTTGGCGAGGCAGCGGCAAGGCGCACGATACGCGCGATCCACGCATTCCGCAGCGAAACATATAAGCCACACGTCGCACTTTTGCGCCTCTCATCCTTCCCCTCCTCGGCCCCCTTTCCAATCGAGCGACGCTCATTGCGGAGAAAGTGCAGCCGGAGAAAATGATTGCCACGGGAAGGTCAACGTCGAATTAGCCGCTGCTCGAGCTCAGTGGCATGTTGAGTAGCTTCGGCGAGGTGGATCGGTGGGGGGGTGGTGGAGGGGTTTTGGAGGGGAGAGGCTTTGGAATGATAGGGAAATGATTGTCTTCCATGTCATGGGCCAGGAATTACGCTCGAGTAATCATTAGTGAGTGTGCGTTTTGTATTGGCTAACGGCTACGCTCAATGAAAGGACTAGGCATTAGTGTCCACGCAAACCGTAGCTCGCCCCGTATGCCAAAGGCGGCAAAAGCCAAATCTTGGCTCCTCCACTGTCCCCCCCCCCAACTCCATCTACAGCCCCCCTTGCCAGTCCCCCCCGCGTTCGCTGGTTTTTTGCTTGGAAAATACGGTGGGGCGCGAATTTCAGTTGATTTAGGGTAAGGTCCGTTCGTTTTCTCAACTCTATAGGTTCGTGCCTATTAATTTCTTTTTGAATGCCTCGACAGTGCGCACGCGATCCTGCACACGAATTTCGTTCCGAGTAGTCGCTCGTACGAGCATCGACGATAAATCGAAACGATGTAATATTATATGAGTCTGGAATAGCTACCGCTATCCTCGGCATTATAATTATACACTGGCTTACCATTTTGCTCATTACATTCTCTATAATATTTTCCGCGAAGGCTGGAGCGGTTAATGCGCTCGCCGAGTTAATAGAATGTCGGGATTTTTAAATGGGTTCTCAGCCTTTAAGAGCGAAAAGAAAAATTTACATCCCACTCTCGGGCTCGAAAGTGCGGGGGCTATTTCTTTTTTTCTTCCCCTTCGTTCCTTTTTTTCTTCCGACGCGAGTCGAGCGATCCCAGCCCGACTCCGTCAAGAGCAAGACATTGATATTCTTTGCAAATTATCGATAAAACGTTCGTCCTCGTGAATTCGACATCATTACCATACTCCTGCGTGACTTGCCTCGGCCGTAGCCTTAAATATCCTCTCGCTCGCAGCCTCGCCAATCCGCCAAGAAAATACTGCACTCGTAGTAGTCCGTCTGGGTTTTCCAAGCTTCGGACGAGCTTCATGGCGAGTATCACTGGAGCCAAGACCTACTCTTCCTGACAATTGACGCGACTTCACGTTATCACTGCAAGCGATTAACAATGGGCCTCGCCCGACACGCTCGGCCAAAAGTTCGGTATCGCTCGTCTCTCACACACACGCACACACACGACCCACATCAGCCTGACAATTTTGTCCGAGCCAATACAATGTGGGGGTGTTGGGTTGGACATGCATCGGATGCTCATCTCCGAGGCTGCATTCTGCTGGGGGGCGATGCGCTGGATTAATTATCGAGCATCGGGTGGTCCTATAATGATAGATAGATCGTCAGGGCCATTAATCGGGCGGTGCTTGGGTTTTGCGACCGCGAATGGCTTTCTCGATCTTTTTGTCAATTGAGGAGACAGCGCTGTTTACGGGAGGATCTTTTATTACTCGCGTAGCTTGGCTCCCTTGAATAATAGCTGGTGCGATATTTTCTTTTGTACGGCGCCCGAGACCTAGTGATTAATCCCGTCTTTTTGTCCTCGTTGTCGTCGTTGTTGCTATTCTTGTTGCCGTCGTTGTTGCTGTTGCTGTTGTTGTTGCTGTTGTTGCTGTTGTCGTCGTTGTCGTTGTTGTGGTTGTCTTGGTCGTCATACTCGTCGTCGTGGTTGTCTTGGTCGTCATCCTCGTCGTCGTGGTCGTCGTTTTTCAGCCTCAAATTTGTAGGGAAAACAATTGAAAATTCGTTACTTCGTTAGTCTGATTTTTGTACTTTCTCGAATGTTTCTCTGACCACCAATTTGGTTTCAAAATAATATAACCTCGTTAATGGCTTCGTGTTTTATGATGTTTTTGTTTAGAAGGAAATGATGGTTAAAATTAAATTTTGCACTTTAATTTCGTCTATGTGGCTCGGCTTATAAAAACAGCATATAAGGCGAACGATTAATTTTAACATCTTCTTTTTAAATAAAATAGATCTTCCTGGCAGTATTCTACATTTTATACTCGTATAGAGTTTTTTCCCTCATTTAAGCACAGTGTTTTTTCATCTTCTTCCTCGTCTTTTTTGCGCCTTATTGTTTGTTGTTGCCGTTGCTCTTTGATCCGATAAGTCGATCAAACTAGTAGAATTCACGCAAGGAGGTATATCGATTGATTATAACCATCTAATAGAGAAAGAGCGCTTGTCTTACAGTTGCTAATTTCTCCATTGCCGGCAAAGTTGCAGAGGCTATTAAAGTATCTAATGCATCGCGCTCGTTGGGAGAGTGCATTGAGCGTAAAGGAATGAAAACACGATCGAATTAGCCCCGCGAGAAATTGCATCCGTTAAATGCATATATGGATAATAATATGGATTTGGGAGTGAGGGCCGAGTGGAGATGGCCGCTGTTTCTCATCCGAGGCGAGCAGTAAGAATGTGTGCATCATGGAGGTAAATTGCGGCCAATGTGGTTTGGTGGTGCTGAAAGCCATGTGAATATTATAGTTTGGCGGCCTTATAGGGATGCCGATGCCGAGGGACCTTCGAGCCGCAGTTGCCAATTTCTTTGGCAGGGGGAGAGAATCAAATGCAGCCTAAATAAGTGAGTGCGAGAGGGGGCAGAAGCAGAATCGTCTCGGCGAAACGAATAGATGGCCGAAGCGGCGAGTGATGCATAAACCAGGGCATAGAGGGCGAGGTAAAGAGTGTAAGTTGGCACTCGGTCAGGTGGCTCTGGCCTCCGCGAGGATAAAAGGGGGGAAAGTAGCCAGAGTACGTAGAGGCGAGTTGCCGCAGACCTTCAGGTAGATGGGGGGGGGGAGGTCGTGGAGGCAACGTCGCTGAATGCCTGATTCGAGTGTACGGCCAGTAGTCAAGTAATATGAGTGGTTGGTGATGAGCCGCCTCGTAATAATGATTTCAATGGGCGACATTAAGTGACGGCCGCCTAAACGCTCTTGGGCGTTTTCCGGGGGGTTCTAAAGTTTTTCATAAAGTGGAAATGGCTCGATTATTGTTTGCGCTCTAAGCGAGGAGTGCGTTCGGTTTTGTCGTCCGGACGACAAATAGAATAACTGTAGGAATCGGTGACATATAAATAACTTGGAGCACCGGGCGATCCATGAATAATGCATGCCTCGATGAATATTTATCGTGAAAATGGCCTCGCGATCGTTATCATTATTATAATCATTGTGAAAAGTTATCAAACAATTGTGGAAGGGTAGGAAGGGTAGAGAAATGGTAGAAAGGTGGCACGGGGAGAGACACACATTGCAGCATTAACCCTATGGGGTATCTATGAGGCCTCGATTTCGGGGAGAAATAATGCAAGGAGGAGGAGGATTTATAATGGGCGTGGGCATGGGCAAGTGAGTGGAATAGGCGAGCGAGGAAAAGATTGGAGAAAAATGGGGCTCCCGAGTGTGCCCCCCCCACACCCCCCACACTTAATTTTTCATCAAATTTATTTATTAAAGCAGTCGATGGCGAGAGGTATTCTCGCGGAATAAGCAATCGTGGCCCTCTCAAATAAGCATTAATGAGATGCAAATCAAGTTAATCTTGTGTGGAGCTGGAAGAATGGCTGGAGCCAGACCCTAAAATTATCAAAAGGAGTATTTCTGGGCGCTGATTAGCCACGAGCATTCGCGGTTTCATTGACTTTTTGTTATCGGGGGGGGGGGGGGGGGAAAAGAAAGGGCTGCGAGATCGAGCGAGGCAAGGCTATGCCGGGGCTCTTGAAATATCGACTTGTCAGAATCGATTTCCCGGCGCGCTGCGCTAGCAAGTAACGGTTCAACGAACCCCTTTCCTTCTCGCTTTATTTAATTCAAGCGAAGAAGCTATAGCCCCCCCGCATGTACATCGGCGCAGTCTATTAAGAGCTTTTCTTATTTCATTCTATTGGAGAGACACGAGACTATAAGGACATTTAACATTTACAGCTCGTTACTCGTACCTTCCAACCTCGCGGCCATTTTTTTTTTTCTCTTCATCCCCACTCCCACGAGCTCATCTAGCTTGGTATGGCCGCGGTAATAAGTTTCATGTTTCTCCTCGGTTTGTCATTGTCTCGCTGCCGATGCATTTTCCTCGCTGAGTCCCATAAGTAGCCGGCACGTCACTATTGTAAACGAACGCTATAACTTACCGGTTACATAAAGAATTCAGCACGTGATGTGTTTGAAGCGAGGGGGGGGGGGAGAGCAAAAAGTTACGTTCGAACAGTCGTGGGACGTTTTTTACCGGAGCGGGATATTAGCATCGGCAATGGCACGTGTGGACATTGGCGTTGTTAACAAAATCTAATTCCCAGTCATAGATATTTCAATCGCGCGAGGGGCTTCCACCATTTCAAAAGCTTTCCCTATATTTTCCGCTATTCCTGCGCTGCTATTCCCGCATAACGCTCAAGCCCACGAGAAATATTTAACCTACAGATAATACAGCGGAATGTCCAATATCCGCTCGCTATAATTACACTTTGCTAATTCACACGTGAATACTTCGTACCATAAGAAGGCCGTCATTCGTCATCGTAACGCATCGGACAACAAATATATTTCATTTCGATTTCATTGCGCTTTTTCAATTGGACATTCATTAAGACGAGAGAAAGCTCCACCGCCACGCCAAGCTATCTCGCCAAATTCTACTAAACTTCATCCACTTTCCCTCCCGTCCCTCTTTCACGGCGTAGCGGAAAAAGCGCTCGCGCACCTCATAATCTCGACAAGTTTCGAAAGAACTGGGCGCACTTTGTCGCTCTCGAGTTGCGTACATCGAGCACTCAATAACCTTCCTGATGACGTTTGCTGATTCAACAGTAACACGACCAAGTCGTGCTGAAGCAGCGACACGTCCGCCACTGGAAATTCGCGGTCATTTTCTTAATGTCGAGGGTCTTCTCAACAATTGGCCGCCCATCCATCCAGTCGATTTTCTTTATCGTCGGTGGTGAGCGGCACGCGCCCCCTAATCGATCAGCATCAATAATCCTCAATAAATGGTCCAGAGATAGTGCCTTGTGATGCCGATTTCTTGCTTTATTATTGCTCAAAGTCGCGGCTTATTAGCTACCTCGCGGTCCCCGCTTTCTTTACTTTTCCTCTCCTTTTCATTCTCCTATTCAGCTTTCTCAGCTTTCTCCTATCCCTCTCTCTCTCTCTCTCTCTCATTCCGTCTCTCGTCACTGTTTGTTGTCGTTAGAGCTTCCTCGGGATTTGCAATTTACTTTCTCCCATTAATGAGTTCTCCCTCCTTTACACGAGTAGCCAGTTGGTTAAGTCTCTTGGCTACTAATATTGAGCCACGAATTCAATGTCGTTTACGCTCTTGTCTGCTTTTTATTTGAAATTTTTAAAATCTTACAAGCGTTAGCCGAAAGGCAAAATTGTTTCCAAGCAATTGTTTACACACGCGCGCGCGCGTACGCAACGAGTGAGTGAGAGTACGAGAGAACTTTGCGTTCCGGAATTTCCGTATTCTAAAGGATAATCGTTTTCCTGTTTTTCGATTATTTAGATTTTATAGAAGTGATGAATGTATGGCGGGGGCAGGCTCTTTGTAAATCAAAACTTGCAATCGCAGCATTAATTCTTCGCCATTCACACTCCCATTATTCTCGGTTACTTGCAATAAACTTGTTAATAATGAAGTTTTTGTTGGCGCAATTTAGATTAGATTTGAAGAGAGTGCAGTATGCGCACATATAATTTAAACTTTATCAATTACAAAGCTGTGGAACAATGCTTAGCCATATATTTAAATTTTTTTAATTATCTCCATCTCAAACTTTATTCTTCACCTTCAACCGAAATAAAGAAGAAAGAGCATCGTGCTTCTTTCGTGTAATAAATTAATATGTGTGTATATGAAATTAAAATGCATTCTCTTAATATGCTTTGCGAGCTGCGGGGCCGTGATGACGAGGGCACTAAATAATTTCGTTTACAATAAGCGAGTCTCTATTATTACTCGTCCCTCCCCACACACACACATATATATATATATATATTTACACGCACGTAGATAAAATGGGTGTTGCCGCTTTTTTGCCTACTTGACCGTAAGATTCGGGCTCCCGTAATTTCACGTACCTCCGGGTATAAACTATTCGGCTATTGCCTCCAACCCCCCCGCACCAATTGTCGCCCAAACGCATCGCCGCGTAATTGGCTTAGCAGCAGCATCGGCTTTCGCGACTGAGCCTCCGACAATGATGAGATCGCCATCGATCCCCGCCATCTCCAACTAAAATCACTTGTAGTCATCCTTGTAGTGGCTGGCGAGGCATACTCTCGTCGTGGCGGATGCTGATTTGCTCTCACCACACGGTCTCAGCGGTCTGCCGAGGATGTCGGCCTCGATGTACCTCGTCCTCACGACAGTCACGGGGACCTTTTGATTTGCTCTTAGACTCTTAGATTGCGTTATCAATGGAGGGCCCCGGAGGCCACTTCCAGTCCTTCTATTAGCTCTCTCACCATGAAAGGATTGACGTTGGCGGGATCGTGGAGCCAGTCCCCATGAAGCCTCGCACGGCATTTGAAATTTGCCTCCTCCACATCGCTCTCCAGCCAAGACCTGCCTTCTATTAGCCAAGGCTTCCAACCCGAAATGGTTTGTCTTCCCGTCACGTCCTTCGAGATTGGGCTAGAGTTAACGAAAGTGCTGATCTCGGTCCTGAATTAAGGCAGCTGCGCGCCTGCAAATGGCCACCCTAAGCTGCTTTTAGCTTAAAAATCACTCGATCATGGCGTTCCCTCATGGGCGGCGCTCTACCATTGTGACGATGGCTGGCTGTGTGTGTGTGCGCTAGTCGGCTGGTTGAGCGGACGCGATTCAATGACTTTTTTACCTCTCGACGGTGCCGCGGGTCTTGGCATCTACGTGACGTAGTTGAGACCCGTGGTTTCCAAAAAAAAAAAAATGCTCTCAGGGACGAGCTGGACGCCACGGTTGCAAACATGCACGTTAGATCGGCTGGAGCATGTGTGTGGTGGGCCCGTAGGATTGGCCCATCTGCATGTTTATTGCTTTGTTGCATTAGCATTGAGTGATGGGTGCGCGCGGGGAGGCAACGCGTGATCGCATTCAAGTGCTTTTGAGGGTATTTTTCATACTTGGTCATATTACGTCGAGGTGGCTCACCTTCTAAGAGTCTCGGAATGGGAGGTTAAAAGGCCATAGAATTCCGTTTGCAGTAAGCAAGCTGGTATTGTTAGTCCGCCCCAATTTATATACAGTGTGTGTGTGTGTGTGTGTATCGCATGCTGTAATTTCAATCGGCAATCACCGTAATTTGGTAGGAAATGTCGTTGCATGTTTGGCTTAACGATGGCATTCGTGCTTTGCTGGCCTTTCGTTACGTAATGCATCCGTTGTGGCGCTTCATTCCGTTATTACAACATATCATTTATATTGCGCAAAATTATAAAGAAACGAGCACACTCCTGAAAACTTCAGTTTAGAATGCTTTTTGCCAGGAGGTCTGTGCGAATTGATCCCGCGGATATTATTTATCCACGAGTGAGCGGATGAAGAAACGATTAAACTGCCTCAATTGGTGGACTGGACTGCATTCACTGGATGGGGCCCAAAAATTTTATATAAAACCAAAAGACACGCATGCGTTTGTCATTAAATCATAAACAATAGGACTGGCGCACTTGTAATTTTCTAAGCCTTTGTTGAATAGCCACGCACACGGCAATCGCATCTCTTTTATCCGATATAGGCTAAATATCTCTCCATTCCCACTCTCGTCCCTTAGCACGTTGACCTCCGCACCCCGTCTCTCGCAACAAGGCTTTTTTCATTTCGCCCACCTCATTATCCACGGCTCCGTTCGCCCTCCCCTCCCTCCTCCTCCTCGCAAGCGTTTCAACAGCGTCTCGAGTCTGCGTGTGTCCGCTTGTCGTCGACGCATTTGACGCGGCTCGCTTTTCATGGTGGCGTTTGTTCCGCGTGTGTGTTCCAATGCACAATTGTGTAAGCCGAGGCGGTCACTGCCACTGTGTTGTGTGCGTGTGCGCGCGCGCGCGTAAGAGTCGGGATAAATGAGAAGACGAGCCTTCGGCCCCATCCGTGAAATTTCAAAATTCACACAATGTTTACTTTTTGTTGGGAGCACGCGTGCGTTACACGCATTTCATGTACCGCGTATCGATTCTCACTCACGCTGGTGAAAAAAAAAATTCCTTTTTAACTCAAGCTCGGCTACGAAAAAAACGGCCATCGATCATGCATTTCTATGCTAACGCTCCGATAAGTGTCTAGAAAACTGTGAGTTGGAGGGTTTATTGGAGAGCAGAAGCAACGTAATATTTTCACGAAGATGAGAAAACTGAAAAGATGTTCCGAAGAATGAAGTTTAGGAACGCAGAATTATAAAGTGAATCTACGCGTAGTTAAAAATAGTGGCATTCGGGCATTGTAAATTGATTCCAATGTCATATTTCAACCCAATTAATTTCTGCGATATCTGCGATATATATATATATATATAATAACCATAATAAGGAACCATAATAAAGATAAATAAAAAGTCTTTGGTCATATGGAATATTTAATTGATTCAATTGATGAGAATTAATGCCATTCGCTGTATGTGCGTAAGCATGAATATTTTTAATATAATTTTTAATATTTTTAATATTTTCTTTTAGCCAAGATACAATTAGATATCAAGAAATAAATGCCGGGACACGTGGTATTTCAAGTACTCATTTTTCTCGTTGAATTTTGAAAAGGAATTTAACATGAATACTTTGCTAATTAACAGCAGACTAACAATTATTACAAATTATTCTGGATTTTCGATTGATCGACGAGTAACCGTCAGCAGCTTCCTTTATCAATCGCGCGCATTTACATATTAAGCAATAAATTTCTTTGAACGAGGCAGAAAGCCAACAGACATGGCTATAACAAATATTTGGAATTGGGCAGTTAAAAGGAAAAGAAAAACTCCTCTTTCTCTTTAAACGTAATGCCTCGCCGTGCGTCTACTTGTACGTGATAAAATCATTTTCCTCCAACCAAGTTCTATTTTTCGGAACACCTAATTATTTGTTTGTCCACAAGCCTTGTCTGTATAAAATAATTGCTCGCGCGCGTCGAATTGAAAGTAAAGACATTCACTGTTGCCCACAATAGCTGATACGGATAGAATGTTATAAAGCGTTAGTTGGTGTGCGATAAAAGTGGGCTACGCAACACGCCAGTCAATCTCACGAGAATCAAATGAAAGTCATCAGCAGGTGACGCGACTAGGAGACGAGCCACGAAAAGCCATTAAAAAAAAATTATTGCAGATCTGTGCACAGTGCCAATGCCATTATGAGCGTTAAAAATTAAAGTTAAGCGTCTTGGGCTTGAAAGCGGAGCTGCTTACCGCTTCTTTCAACAGTCGCGCAAAAGCTGGCCAACCTAAGCGAAAGGATTGTTAAATAAAGTTCGGAGCGTATTATGGTACTCGAGCGCGACAACTTAAGTCGTCGTCGTCGTCGAGCTTATTGAATTATTGAGTTTGTCAATGCTGAAAAATCGAGACGCGACATAAGGATGAGCGGCGAGACTCGAGTTGCTAGAGAGAGAGAGAGAGGGGAGAGGAGAGGTGAGCCAAGGGCTCAAGTTCGATTCTCCTCGTTCTCAGGCCTGATAACGAGTGTCCAAGCCCCGGTCACGAAACGCGAGCGCGCGCTCCTCTTCCTCGGGCGCTACTTCCTCGGATGGCCGGGGCCGCTGCCGCCGCTGTCGACGTAGACGAGGCGAGCAAAGCTTCTCAAGGGTTTCGCGAACTTCTCATTGCCGTTTGATTACAGGGGGATTACAGGGGGCAGCCACGAGCATAGGTAAGTGCCGCCGACGTACAATCACTGCGGACGGTGGCGGCGGGGGTGGTGGGGTGGGGGGGAGGACGTAGGGAGAGCCAAGTGTCGATGCACCGATATTTTCGAGCATGCGCGCCTTACTGCCAGAGCGATCTCTTTTCTTCGGGCTTCTTACCTCGTCTTCCTTATCTCTTGTTTCTCTGCTTACTCCCGTCGATTCGCTCTTGCTCCCTCCCTCCCATTTGCCCTTTCCACAGCGCAATGCAGAGCGCTTCTCCTAGGGCTCTTGAATTTCACTGATTATTCTTTATTATTCTTTTATTGTGCTGACGTTTGGCTTGGCAGCGGCGTGCAGCCGAGCAAGTCCTCTGAACTCGTAATCGGGATAAACGAGGAGAGCTACAGTGCGCATGTACGTGGTTGTAGCATCGATGGGTGGGAAAAAGATTATAGCGGCACTGGAAGAATGAAAGAAAATTGGCGGAGAAAGGCAAGTCGCGAGATTTACTTGCGCTTATGTTTCAGAAGATAATTAGTAGATGAGAGCCAATGTGTGTTTGTCCGTGACAGAAGCTCGCATGTAGATATAATGGACGTATCGATTGGATAGAAACGACTTTTTTTTGAACTCGAGTCGAGAAAGTGCTTTAATTCCGTAATCATTGCAATCTTAGTAGAAAGAGATAGAGAAATTTTTTATATCGAAATTACATTTAAGCGCATTTGTATATTGTTATTATCGGATGTAAGAGGCCTCATCATTCGGGCAAATGCTAATGCTTTCATTATTAATAAAGCACTTTGATTTAATAAAGTACATTTACAATGTGTAAAAAAAATAAGGTACGCATTAATTAAAATATTAAACTGATATATATATTTCTTTATTTAATCAAAATAATTACAACTTTTTCTTTCTCCAAAGTCCGTATAAAAGTGTGCGCTTGAAGTATTCAATAAAATTAAACGTAATAACATTCGGTCTTTTAGAATTACCGAGCTTATTGAAAAACAAAGAGTAGTATAATTTATATGTTAAAATGCACTTCATATTTTTCGTATTGTAAATTATAGCAGATTTAAAGCGTTATGAATTGTAAATTTTATTTTATAAATTTCCTCCTCATTTCTAATTATTCGCTTTTATTATGCTCTCCCTATCGCAAGTTTAAAGCTCAAAGCTAACCTCACACTTGACAAACTATAATAATTATAGATGCGTGTCTAATATGATTTTATATGTAATGTATATCATTGGTTGATAAACGCAAATTTAGTTTCAGCGGTAGTGGCACTCACCTTCAACAAATATCTGAGAGTAATGATATGATTATTTTAACCGTAATCCACTGGCTCCAATCAATATTCGAGATCAAATACACTCGCTGAATATTTTCAATAACAATTTCATTATTAATTAATTCGAAAAAAAGGAAGAAGAAGAGGAAGAAGAAGAGAGAAAAGTTAAAATAAGGCTTATATGCGAATGTGAAATTCAAATAAAAATATTTAACCATAAATATGAATGCATAAATGTAAAAACATCAAATATAATTCTCAAGTCTGTTGGATAATCGCGATAAGCTTAATTACACGTTCTTATTGCATTTATACTCATTCTATTGTAATCTACGTACGTATTATTTAAATTAATTTTCTAATGCAATCGATGCGGCTCAGTTGAAATTCATATGTTTCGGTAAAACGTACTACATTCACATAATAATTCTTTATTTATAGTTCACTTCAAGTCCTAATTGACAAACTCTTAATTGGCGCACAATTATTGATCCGGTGGAATTTTTCTTTTAATCTCAGCATCAGAGTTCTCCTGGCATTTACATTTTTTTTAAATATTAAGACTGTTTGTGCATCAAGGGCACGGAAGTTTACATTAAAATGGCTTAATTTTTGTTAATTTTTAACGGAGCAAAAGACCAAGGACGAATCACAAGTTTGTAAAGTGATATTGTCACTATACGAAATGAGTCTGCTTATGATGCATTCTAATACGAAATATAAATGAAAAGTGAAAAACATTTCTCGCAATCGTTATTACGCTTATGCTGAATGCTAATGAGAGGCGGTAAGAAGTAATTTTGTATATATTGGAAATTTACTGTCGAATAAAAATATTTACTGCTCCCAATTAAACAAGAGTGCATTAACATAACGAAATGTAGCTCATACTTATGTCTTAGGATTTATAATATTTTATTTAAGATTAGATTTGCGGGGCAATTAATGGAGCTCGATTCGAGTGTGTGGCCGCTTTTAAATATTCGTAATACTTTGAGGAATGATAACTAAAAGTTCACCACCACGAATATCGAGCGAATATAGACGTCGCCGAAAATAAAATTACACGTCGATTACCAAAATACGATTGGATAAGTAAATCTATTCTAAATCGAATGATTAAGGCCCGTAATAACTTGATTGGCTGCGTGAATCCAACCATGCGCGTCTTTCTTTTAATCGATTATAGATTTTCCAGAGCGTCAAGTGAATTTTCCTGCTATCAAAACACTTGGATTTATCATAATATAAGCGTCAATAAGGTCGTTTATAATTTTAAAGGCGACCGATCACGTGACCGCACCGCACGCCGTTGAGTTTTAAAGTCGCTGCCAGCCTTAAAAGTTGTATTACAAAGGGCCCAATTCACACTTACGCAACAACAATGAACATTGGGCTCCGCAGTTCACGAATAAGCTTCGTTGCGAGCGAGCAACAATGCAAGCGAAGATGAATGATATTCTCCTTTCAATCATAAATTATAGTCTTCAAGGTCTTTTAACCTTCGGCAAGCGTATTTTCTCGCGCGGACGGCGGCGCAGGAGGCAACTGCAAACCTCGATACTCGAAAACGCTTATTATTTAGAAAGAATAGTCAGATAATATACATTTCAATTAACGAAAACACTATCTCGCCGAGGAGAAGAAAAACAATAAGCTCCTTTCAATTTCTTTTTAAACTCGTTCTTCCGCAAAATAGTGGCGCAGTAATTACTCAACTTCGCCTTTAAAGCGAGCGCGCACTCTTGGAGATAGCGGATCATTGCCGCGAACAACCTCAAAGAGATAAGTATCCAATCGCCAAAAAATACTCTAAAAGCACTCCTTCCCCGACTCGCGAACTTATCCTTCTACCCCCCTCACCTCCTCCCTCTACCCCCCCTCGTTCTCCTCGTTCTCTCCGCCGTTCACCATCTAGCCGCTTCTCCCCCTATCGGTCGATCTCTCCTTTATGCTGGAATTGCCGCACATAGACATAAGACGCGCCTCGACTCACCCACAACAAGCCCATCGCCCAAAACCACTTCCGAATCAAGGAACACGAGTATCTCGTTAACTATCCTCGCGAAAAACTCCCGCGACCGACGCCTCTCCCTCCCTTCCCATCGACGCGCGCAAATGCCACTGTCTCCTCGACTACCTACAATCCCCCCCCTCCCTCCCCACCCACTCGCTTACGTACTTGGGTCAGTCTGAGAAGTTGGAACTCGTCGTCGCCGCCGCCGTCGCCGGGAAAATAATCAGTTGACCGCGGAGAACGAGGCTCCAAAGAAGAGATGCGACGATCGGGATCAAAAACTTTTCCCCGGCTCTTAACTTCTTCACCCGGCAGCCGTAAAAAATACCTATATAGCGAGCGAGAGGCAGCAAATCTGTCGCCGCGAGTCCTTCTAATTAGTCGGGGGGCCTCGGGTAATCGCGAGACGACGCGCCCTCACCGATGACACTAATACTAGTTAGCGGAAAAGTAGGTGAAAAAGTTAACGCAACAGCGGAGCGGACAGTACTCGCTTAAGCAGCACCGCCTCGGCAAATAAAGCCGACGCTACGCCCTCAGCCCCCTTCCATTAATCCCTCGAGGTCGTTATTAAAGAGACGCCGCGAGTTGCCGAGGGTGCGCGCGACGCATTATTATTATTACTCGGCCAAATAAATTGTGCAACGGGGGTGTTGAAGGGGAGGGGCAAGAAGTTCGGGAGACCCGGTGGATCAGGTGCGGGCTACGGCTAACGTGTGATTGGTATTGTTGACACTTGGTGATTCATCACTGTGACTGCTGCGCAGTTGTCGAGCTTAATTGCGGCGAATGTTGATTGGAGAATTTACAAATGCGCGTCTTTGGATGGATCTTGAAAATTTCGATCGACGGATGGCACGGATCGCTGCTTTTCAATGTTCCTCCTCCGCTCGAAATTAGTCGAGTGGGCCTAGGATTATCGAGTCGAAGATAATTACTCGAATGCTGGAAAAATGTGGTGGCGGCTGGCCTTGTGAGGCGAAGCGCCCGAGAGAGTTTCATTGCAAAGGGACGTTGAGGACGTTGATATTGTGGTGCCGAGTGATAAAATAGTGAGGCCGAGAATAAGATTCGTCGAGATATGAGGGAGCGAGAGGTCGTCTAGAGAGAACAGAGCGTCTTGAGAAAAGTTGCGAGCCGCGGAGCAGCAGCCCAAGTTCTATCGGAAGTACGAGTTGAGTTTTCGATTTAATGATCCGGGAGATTAATCAAGTCGCGCTCGATATCAATCATCTCGGGCACGAAATTAACCTCGGCAAGGTCGAGACACTTTAGCGATTAATGCTGCGATTTGTCTTGCCTCTGTCTTCTTTGTGATTACAACAGGAGCGCCTTCGCCGATCTGCGTGTCCCGGTGATGTCGATGAATTTGCGTTTGCGCCGAGCGTTAAAAATGAAAAACGATATTTTTTATCAAGGAAATTTGTATTGTCTGCCTTTGTTTATGAGATGAAAGCTTTATAGAGGTCCGGGATAATGTTTGAACGCGATTGTCACGTATTAATTATCTATTTCAAAATGTATATTCCAACACACATATATATATATATATATATTTACCATGGTAGACATTTATTTATCTTCTTTTTTTATATTTTCCTCAAAATGTTTTTCTCACTCAAAAGCTTGACAGAAGCCGGATCATTTGCTCAAATTTCGCTATACTTCGCTAAATCATGTATATTCGCGTGTGTGCTGTGCCTTCGCGCCTACACACGCGCGCGCGCACACGCGCGCACCCCTGGCTCGTTACGAGCAGCCAAGACTGTGTTGCAATTCGCAATACAAAGACCATTATTTATAACTAGAAAAAAGTGCCCACGATCTTATTGCCGAGATTACATTATCATAATTAGGTAGCATTACACGATTAGGACTGTTGGCTGCAAAAGAGGAGGCTATTCTTCGATGGGATTCGCTGGAAACGGAGTTGGAATTACTTGGTTATGCATGTGCAATATAGGTCTCGGTGTCCTTTTTTTCCCTCGTTTATCCTTCTTTTCTCGGTATCCGGAACCACTCGTTACTTACGATGATAACGCATTTTGGCATCGAAATTAATAAATAATACTTAAGTTAAGTAATTGTGGTACTGTGGGGGTTATTGCTGAGCCCGGCATGTCCATCTACCTCGTCCACTAAGTATTAAATCTAAATCTCTTAGTATTTTCACTGGACGCAATCAAATTTAGCATATTTATAACTTATTCGAAATTCTTGTTATTTGTAAATTTAGACAGTCACGTGGAGGAAAATCTCGATATTGATTCTATAAGCGCATTTAAAGAGCGAGTTTTTTTTTTCAGCAATATTCGTACAAAAGTATATTGAAATGTCAATTTTGCATTGAGCGGCCGAGTATTTATAAATTATTACTCATGCGTGATATTTTTATTTGTCTAAAATCATAAAAGTCGTGCTTATAAAAGTATTAGCGGAGCCTCATTTTCAAAAGGAAAAAAGAGAAAGGAAATTTTATTTCCCCCCCCCTCCTACTTCCTAATATTATCTCGCGTGTCAATTAATCTTTAAAATCGGAAATTTCAGCGAAGATGCAATTATCACTATTCGTTTGGCTATCCTGACTTACGTCTACGAGATTATTTCGATATAGCAAATTAAGTCCATTTGTCACGTATATCCCACTTATTACATTAACCTTTGGGATTTTTTTCTCCAAAAGCCATGAAAATATCGTTATTTCGAAAATTTGCTTTCTCCTAGTCCAAATAAATCCTTTTTCGCTAAGTTTATTGAAAATCTCGAGTTAAAAGTTGGAAAACTTAAGGAAAATATTAAAGTAATAAATCAAATACCCTTCTCGAGAGCGAAGTTGAAAGAAATTTAATTTTAATATAACTGCGCTTGTACATGCCCCGCAAAGTTATACTTCCATCTACTTAAAAGGGAGGCTACGATTACCAACAATTCTTTACAGTAGACACATAATTTCACTTAAACTTACGCGACAAAGAAGATTTAGGAATATAATTGTTTCTATAACTCACCTGTAACAGAAAAGAGAGGGCAATATATTAGAGGTGACGTATGGGACAGCACGCGAGAACATAAATTCAGATATATTATGAAAATAGCATTAAAATATATATTTTTAATATCGTGCCACTTTTTATGCGGCACTCTGCCAATTAAACCACAGATCACACAATGCCAAACCGATGAAATAAGGACCTTTATGTGGCCGGGAATGGCCATCTGCAAATATTAAAGGACTCGGATGTGCGGACGAGCAAGTAATATTCGAACATTTTATTTCTTCGTCATTTGCCCGTAAGAATGGCGAGACATAACGTCGTATCTCGGTTATACAACATCGTATAACCCGGGCCCCCCCTCTATCCTGTAAACAAAATGGAGCTCCGCTCGGAATCCCACTCGTCCTCGCTCAAATACTCCTTCGCTTATTAATAATTCAGGAATTCGTCCGTTTATCGCTCGCTTTTTAATGCCTCTCCGTCTCTCTCTTGCTCAATGCACCACTGCCTATTGGAGTAGGAAGAGAATTCGCGCAGAGCCGCGCAGAAAAAGCAGCCGCTTACAATCGAATTCCGTAGCTCTGGCTCCTGAATTTTTGCAGCGAGAGGGAGAGGGGGAGAGGGGGAGCGAGTTGCGCATTCGATGATCGGATTTTGCGCCGAAACCACGGCAGCCTCCTCCACACGCGCAGGCACCCGGGAAATGGATTTAATTAATGGTGACAATTCGGGGGGGGGGGGGGAGTCGGAATAATCCGTGAGTCGCGGTTATATATTGTAAGCAGATGCAGATATCTCGGGCTGCGCGAATAATTAAATTGGGGCCGAGTCGGGACGAATTCTCCGGTATCTTATCGGATATCCTCGTGTGCGCGGCATTTTTTTTTCTTCATCCCCGCCGCGCTTCGTGCGGTTAGTTGACGGCGCTCCTCCCGTTAATTATGACGCCGAGCCTTATTAGTTCGATAATTGCTTTCGCCCTACTGATTTATGCCTACAAATGTGGCAAATAAAAGTGCGATCGGCGCTGCGTTAACTGCATTTGGATGTGGGATTTGCTCGTTGTTTGCTCATTCTCGCTGCTTGGCCTGCTCCGTTGGAGAGCCGATGACGCTTTTTGAGACTAACAAATGGAATTGCCAACTGAAAATTCTTCGCCGCTCCCTCGTCGTTTCCTCTCCACTAACGAGCACAGCGATATTAAAAATCAAAAGCCTCCTCCCTAATACTACAACCAACTCTTTTTTTTCACCCATTTAATGGCAATGCACTAATTAACTTGCTTCGCAAGCTACAATCTGATTACCTTTTTCATTAGCACCAGTCCGTATGTGTTGGAATAGTAAGTGGATTTTTTTGTTGTTCCCGGCGCTTTAACTACGCCATGGAGAGAGAGAGAGAGAAAAAATTGCCTTTTAACGAAAATATGCTTAAATTATACTTAGTTTTAAGCCGCGCTTTATCCGCTACTACTTTTGCACCACTACCGCAAACACCATCTCACCTCTAATTATTAACGTGGAAGAGCCACTAAATATAAAATTACTCTTTAATGCGCGCCACACAACGCGAGCGTGACGAATAGGCAATTCCAATTACTGTTTCTCTCTTCCTGTGTTTTATAAATTATGAAGTCTAGGGGGCGACAATCAAATGCCAAATGTCTCTCAACGAATCGTCTTAAGAGCAATGAAAATGCATCGAGCAGCCACGAGGATTAATTTCTCGCGAAGAGTAAAATGTCTTCTTCGAGGCTAAAATCAAAGGCCCCGTCGTGCAAAAGTGTAGAGGAAAAAATAGCGACGCCTGCCTCTCTGCCGCGACTCGCTAAATTCTCGGCCAAAATAATTCTCACATCCAAGAAATAAGTTATTAATTTTAAGAGCTTGGGATAAGATTGAGACGAAAAAGTACGAAGAACCACAATCTTACTCTCCCCCCTCTCTCTCTCTCTCTCTCTCTCTCTCTCTCTCTGTCTATCTCTTCTCTCCCGCCTCCACCGACACTTTCGCCCGTTTTTGCTCCTTGACTTCGCATTGACAAAATGAAGACGTCAAAGAAGCTCGGGCGCAGGATTGAAGGGACAAAGGACTGCCGTCATACTCTAGTGCCTCCGTGCCTCTTCCCCCCCCCCCCCCCCCCCCCCCCCCCCCCCCCCCCCCCCCGCCCCC
>JAPYYT010002114.1:0-22576 GCA_030522565.1 Ceratosolen corneri
TATTGAACTGTACGGCGGTTTTTCAATTTTCATCGATCGAAAACGCTTGACGATTGACTGCTGTTTATTTTTATGGTAAAATTTGAAATGTTGATACTTAAATATAATTTCTTATGGAATACATATAAAGGTATACTAAAAATAATATAAAGATTATGTTTCTATGTTTGTATGTGAATAAATATAATTATAACATATTAGCATTAACAATATAATAACTTTGATGCTTTATCATAAAATTTTCCATTACTAATCGATACAAAAGATGGTGCTTTCATTTTTTTAAAAATTGATTTAATTTTCGTATTGTTTATAATTTTAATTTATTTATCTGGCTTATAATAAGTATGACATTAGTCATCAAGGAATTTAAATTATTAAGCCACTGTTTGTATTGTCTGACATATAAATACATAAGAATATTT
Organism: Ceratosolen corneri; assembly: GCA_030522565.1. Taxonomy (NCBI): domain Eukaryota; kingdom Metazoa; phylum Arthropoda; class Insecta; order Hymenoptera; family Agaonidae; genus Ceratosolen; species Ceratosolen corneri. Next base: position 426 of record JAPYYT010002114.1, read on the forward strand.
TTAAATCATATGAATTTAACTAATTTTATATTCACCTATTAACTATTAATGCTACAAATATATCAGTAAATAGTTGAGATAAAATAAATAGTTATTTTATGCCACTTATGTAATTTAATAATTTTTTAATATGTTTTGTCAAAGATTTATGCTTTATTTTATTTTTATATTGTAATTAACTTTTTTTATATATTATATTATTTTCATATATTATATTATTTTTATATTATAATTTTAATACCGCATAATAACCAAATTATATGGAAATATTATTATATTGAAATGTACAGTTCAATTATATACAAAATTAAATCGTTATGTTTAAGAATTTAAATATATTATATCACTACCACGAAGTCCAGTATATTCTTTTAAATAAATCAACGAATTAGAATTAATATTTACATTACTTAAAAATTATTTTAAAAATTACACCATTTTAGCATAAAATGCACATTTTTACAATTATATTGTAAATAAATGTAATTTATAATATAAAAATAATTAAAACAAGCATAATTTTACATTTGAATGCATTAATATTTTTAAAAAAACCACATCAATAAATAAAACCAGATGATAAAAAGAAAAGAAACACAAAATTTTACCGGTAGATACTTTTTGCCAAAGAATATGTAATTCACGACTCAGTACTAAGTCTTTCGCTTAAATCTACGACACGTGCGCTTTAAAGACTGTAAGTGCCTGCTTTCACTGTAATATAATTTTCTTCAAATTTCCAAGTTAGATTTACGTATTAGAGATTTAATTGATTTTTTAGTTTATAAAACTACAATTAGTTTATATTATTTATTGCAATTTTTTATTATTAAATTTTTTTTAGTGAAACAACAATTTCATTGAATATATTGCACGTTTGATGTATTGTTAAAAAAAATTTTATTATTAGGAATGATTTAAAATGCTTTGGTAACTTTTACGTAACTAGTTTTAAAGCTTGCAGTATAAAATAATAAAAATGACTACAAACTGGATAACCAAAATAATTCAAAGATGTAAATACTTAATTATAATCGATTGAAAGGAACTTTTTCTTATGATTGATAATTTAAATAGATAATAATTCATCGTCAAAGTTTAGAAAACTGTGTAGATTAATCGATATCTATAAACTTTTCGACAGTATATTAATTGAACTTTGACGCATAAATTATTGGAAATTTAAAATATACGCGTTGAAAACATTTCACAAAATAAATATTTATTTTGTATTGTAAGTATTCATAAAAACATTTTTTGAATATAAATTAATTAATAAATGATAAATATGGATAATTAATTACTTTACAGTTATATTACGAATACCACATTTTAAGTTATAAATTGTATTCAGAAGATTTCGAATCAGATGATAAAAATTGTAAAGTTTCGAATAAAACATTTCATGAAAATTTTAAATTCATATTCAATAATAATATATGGAAGACAAGTAGTGACTATTATACTTAATGAAGTAACGATCCAATGTACCTTATAAATTAGAGAAAATTTTGTGCTTGTATTTATATTTTCAGTCAAAATTAAAGCAAGTAAATGTTACTAAAAATTAATATGTTATATTATTTTTAAATATATGTTTAGGTTTTTTAAAGCTTTTTAACAATTATTGGAATTGAGAATATAGTAATAAACAATTCAAGCGAAAATATTAAAATTTATATTCTATGTTTTATTCTTATATATATATATATATATATATATAAGTATTATCATTTAAATTATTATTATCGACATTTTAAATAATTTTTTTATTAATATTTATTTATTACTTTTTATTAAAATATAATTTTTATTTTATTAATATTTTTTATTAATATATTTTAGTATAATTTTATTTTATTATTAATATTATTATATTTAAGTCAAATATTGATTATTAAAACAAAATATTAAATGAATGAAAACTTTAAAAAGAAAAATAAGATTTAAATATAAGAATAAATCTAAAGTAACCTATGATAGATATTTGATACAAGTTACTTCTATTTCATAAATTAATATATTAAAGTATAGATAAAAAAAACTGCATATAAGTGAATTCGGCCATATAAATAAGTTTTTTTTGGGCTTATGTAAAACAGTTAATTTTATTAATCTTATTATATATTACCATCTCTCTAATCTATATTATAAATAAATTTGAAATGGATGAATCATATTTACATATTTTATGAATAAGTATTATAAAACTCGTACAATTAATAATTAAAATCCCAAAATTAGTATTGAAAATATTGAAAATCTATTAATTATTACTTATTTGTAGTATAATTTAATTATTACATAAATAATATAAATTTTCTTATATTTTCTAAAGCAATAAAAAAATAAACTATAAAAATAAAAGTAATACGTTTATTAATGCTTTAAAACAGGAGAATGTTTTTCATTATTCTCATTGCAATTTCACTTTTTTTTTGTATAAGATATTCAAAAGTTCAATAATATATGAATACATCAAAGTTAAATTATTTACATAATATTGTAGAAAATAATGTTATAATATTATGGAATCAGGAGGTAATAGGAGAAATACACACCTTGACGTTAGCAATTAACATTTTCGTAAATTCTGTACTTTTAACATAGACGATTTATCACAAATAATTTACGGGACAGTTATTCCGCTTGTAAAGAACGCTCACACACCATAACCTTTTTCAATCCGCGATGGTAGCTACGTTGACTCATCCTTGTTACACAGACAAGGACTTACGTCCTCTACAAATGCCCATTCACTCTCACACTCATCCGTTTGTTTCGCTCCAATCCGTCTCTCATACTTGTGCTTTCAATTCCAAAATATAATACATTTCGGTATCATCCTTTTTAGTTGTACGGTTTGATATATGGCATCTCATTCATTACATAATACGCTTGTAAATCATTGATAATAGCAATTTTATATACATAATTTCATTAGTTTATTTTTTAGCATTTTATAAAAATTTACTTTATTTCAAATAAAACTCTGCCTAAATGTATATTAACGGTTAAACTATTAATAACCGATATAATTATATGTAAATTTAAAATAAATTTGATTGATCTTTCTTTGTTCTTAAGATTATATGTTATATTTTTTCTGATTAAATTATAATGAACTTTGTAATTTATGGATACTTTGCTTAAGTGATCATAGTGTATGTAATTGAAATGGGCACGAAAAATATATAGTTTTTTAATCGAAGAATGAAAGATTATTTTCTGTCAAGTTGACATCTAAAAAATAATAACTTTGTTGGGTAATAGATTTGTTAGCTAAGATATGTTGGGGACTGGATTTGCTTGATGTTTTATAAATATATGTTAAAATATTTCTTGATGCTCTTAATAATTTATTGTACAGCTTTAACAATTGTATATAAGTTTTGATTCGTTTATTATTTATTTTATAATTCACAACAGGTTATAAAATAAGTATTTTGTATGCATTTACTTAATTATTGATTATCTAGGATAAAGTAATGTTTATAACAGAATATCCTATTTGATATATTACTTATTTTATGAATATTATTATGTTCTAATTTTGCACAAACATTTTCAACGCATTACAACAAAAATAATATTATCAAACGAAAATGGAATATAGATTTTATGGTAATTTTATAAATATTAGATCAAATTTTACACGTATTCTGGAACACATCGAGTATAATATAAAATATGTCGAGTAGAAATTTAACAATACCAAGAGTTCATTATAATACATATATTTATATTTGTGTGTGTGTGTGCGCGCGCGTGCGCGCGTATGCGTGTGTGTATTATTCATGGCTTATAAGCATCCGGAATTAATTCTTTGCTTTTTAAATTTCTTTTACGAATAAACAGAATAAGCTACAAAATTATAGAAATAATTTTAGCTACAATATTACTGAATAGTCGTCATATGTTTTACGAGTTTAATGTAAAAACTTTACATATAATATCTTAGTTCTCTTCCACACGAGGTCATGCATAATAGTACCCACGTACATCAATGCTAATGTTTTTATACATAGTACACGAGAGATATTCTACCTTGTAAAAAGCAACGAGATGTGACGGATTGAAACATGCATAGATGCGCTTACGCTTGAGTTACGAATATCCGTCAACGCGTCTTTGATTTGCGCGTCGATTCTTTTTCTCTCGATTTTTAATTGAGAGGCTCTGCGAGGTTGTAGGAATAAAATAGTGCGAACAACGCGAATGGCCCATCTCCCAGTGTCCATTTGATTTGACTTGGGCTTGATTGATCGATTGTGATTACTCGGGGTTGTGTGTCGATAGCCGCGTGATTAACCGGGCACACATCCTGTAAATCTGCCGGTAGACAAATTGAGACAGTGCCTTTTTCTTTTTTCATTTATTTTTTCTTTTTTCGCCTACTTTTTCTTTATTTTTGATGGGCACCTGGAGAACGTACCCTTCTGGCTTATTTATTTGGTTGGGTTTAATGAATGCCCCGACGGCGCCGTGAATTTAATGTTTCCTTTGTTCCCCGTGGCTTTTTAATGACAATGACGGAAAGTTGGATTCTTTGAACATTGAAGAATCTACCGTAACGTTGTGTTTAACGAATAACTTAAAATCCATTCCAAATTAACGCGAATTGGCTAGTATTTTTGCCCTCTAAAGGAATTAATGCATTCCCATTATAAACGTGCGTTGCGTACCTATAATACGAATAATACAAGTAAATATTAAGGTATTTGATGATGAGTGTCTATTTTTCTAAAAATCAATTTACATTACACAAATGATTAATTATTTATTTAAAGTGTTAAAGATTTTTTTTTTGTTAATAAAAAAAGACTTATAGAGGATGAAATGTATATTTAAAAATTATAAATGAGATGTTTTTGCATTTCAATATCTGCAACTGCAATGAAGATTTTTACATACTTAAGGAAAAATATTTATGAATTATATATCAATAATTTCTCTTTAATATTTCTTTTTTTTTTGCTTAATCATAAGCTACAATACTAATTTACAAACTCTGCGCATTGTCGAAATGAATTGAATCAAATGAAAAAGGTAACGGTAAATTTAGTTTGTTTGCTTTCCTTAACATTTTTTTTGTTACTTTGGATTACATCTAAAGTAATGAAGCATTAATTACAACGCATCTCGAATACTTTCGCGTTATGAAATAGGAGAAGTAGTTACGCATAAAATTAATCTTGACAAAATGTAGATACGTTCTCGAAACTTTAGCCATTACATGTAATCTAAACTTTCTGAGTGCAGGGTAAAGGAACTAGCTTTTGCCTTTTTCTCATAGTAAGTTTTCTTTTGTGGCGAAAATTCATCTTTATTTTCGATACACGTCGAAAAATTTTCATTTCACAGTACATGTTAGATAATTGATACAATGAAGCATTGAGAAACAGTCTTGAAGTGAATTGCTTCATAACTGACGCAAGTGTAGTACTTTAGCATAACTTTTCCAAACTGAGAGAATTTCCATGTGCAAGTGCTTACTTAATGTTAATGTACATATCTAAGCTTCAGAAACATTTATAGCTTTGGTTGTCTTCGCGAATCTTTGATCTTTTAGTATCTAATTGACAAATTTGAAAATTAATTATATCGCAGAATATATAATGAAATATTAAAATTTTTATTAAACCTCATATATTTACTTGAATAATATCAGTAAATAGAAATATTTGATTGTTGAAATCTTTTTAAAAATATCAATCATTAAAAGTTAGAAAAATGAAAATTGAAAAAATTACAAGTTATTCAGTTTATTTAGGTTTTAGAATAAAATTTGTGTACTGATATATTTAAAATGGAAAAATTTCAAATTTTAATACGTCAAAAATCAATATCAATAATTTGTATTACTTTAAAGAATTTATTACCGTAACTGAAAATGGAAGTTAATTTATATTCGTATGCTCAAGTGACAATAATTTATAAATATATATAAATCAATAGGATACATTATGTCTTTCTTAAAACTCTACAAATCTAATTATTTTTTTTATATATAATTAATTTAAAAAATATTTGTTTCTGTAAAACAAACTTTTATTAGCATATATACTGACTGTATAATTTTAATTCATGTTCATTGTTTCTAAAATAATAATTTCAATTATCATTGATTTTATATATCACATTATAGAAATTATTTGCTGATTATTAAGAAATATAAATTTAGATTAAGTTTGATGAAGTCTAGTCATGCTTAGAAATTATAGCACTTGTATCAGGTCAATAAATCAATATAACTAATTAATGTATAACGTGTACTAAATTTTCTTTATAAAGTGTATTCAACGTAATTTTTGTTTATAAGGTTTAATCAACTTTTTTTAAACTTATATTTATCAATTTTGGTATTTATGGGTAACTGCGTATTAAAATATTTCATTTTTTTAAATATGTAAATTTTTTATCTAATACGTACATTTTTATATAATACATAAATTTTTTATTTAAGACGTAAATTTTTGTAAACTTCGATACTAAATACATATTATTTTAGAAATTATTTGATTCATAATTACTAATTTTATTAATTTGGTTAATTTTTAAATTCATATTATTATTTTATTTTGATTCTCTCTTTATATGTTATTTATTATTCAAACTTATTTGTAGTTCCTTTTCTGTTATTTTTTGATATATTTTTAATTTGATAACGTTACGAAATTTTATGTGTTTGGTCGTCTTTGTTAAAACACATTTTTCTTAGTTGAATCAGTTAAAATAATGTTGAGATTGGCATTAAATTTATTTTAATTAGTATTCGTATATATATTTATTAATGGCAGTGTATGTTAAAAAATTAATGAATTATGTTTAAACAAAAGTTAAAATATAATAGAAAAATAGAGAAAGTTCTATTATAATAAAGCATTTTTATAATACTTATATATTTTATGATATAGTTTTTGAATGTTTTTTTTAAATTTTTTAGCGTAGAAATATTATTTGTCATTATTAATAATGATCTATATATATATTTTATTTTCATCAGGTAATTTTAATAATTTGTTTTAATAGTTATATTCAGTATTAAATCCACAGAATATTAAAATTTTTTATTTATTTCAATGGTTGAATTAAGAGTTTTTTTAGGATAATTGTAGACAAATTTTCAAAAAAAAATATATTCTTTTGAAATAAGTTATAATATATTTTTCCTAGTTATTCTTTTGGTTATCATATTAGAATATATTATAATATTGATTATATTTGTATAATATAACTTTCGATCAGCTTACCTCGAAGATTCAAATTTTGTATAAAAAATCTATATCGATATGTTTATTCAGACATTTGGTTTTATTTAATTTGAAACAATACATTTTAGATGATTATCTATCTTTATACTTGTATACTTTAAGATTATAATGATCAATAATCTATATCACTCAATATATATTTTTGAAACTTTATGATCAATATAAAATTAATTTTAAAGTTTCTTACTTAGTTTTAGATTTAATTGCTTTTGATATTACAATATTTAAAAAACTAATTATAATTTTGCTAAATTTCTATACCAAATTTCTATAGTCATTCAATAATGTTCATTCTTCACATATCAAATGACTTTTTATCTTTCCTTTAGCAACGATAGGATATGCCAAATTTTATTACTTTGCTTATTATTTTATATATGCTAGTTGATAAGTGAGCTTAGCTAAAGAAGGCGTCAAATATTATTCTCATCAGGTAAACATTGAAGAAGTTCATTAAGCATTTGTAATAACAGTATCCTATGGCTGGGCTCGGTGCATACCAACACAGCCTTATTAAAATCCAATCGTCTGCATTTTAGTTTAATTACCCAGACGATGCTTTTCCACCCTACACATGCTGTTCCAGACCTTCTCGGGCACGCACACCTCTTAGTGATTGATAACGAAGCGAGCAACGCGGAAACTTCGTACACTTTATCAGGGAACTTATCGCACTGCACGCTTTTGTTGATAACCGTCAGCTGTCTCGGTTGCATCGACATTCTCTTATGCTCGCCCTTTCGTTTTAATTAATTTAGTTAATCATGTGTATAAAGTTTTGAATACGTCGCGAAGTGCGTTTGCCTTCCGTAAATATATTGATTTTTTGTTCTTATGTGAAACTTGCACGGTGTCCGGGCACGTGTGATGCTTTTATAACTGTCCTTTTCCTATTTGGGACGGATAAACCGTTAATCGATAGATCAGATAGAATGTCCTAGGTAATTGATGTGCTGTACGTGTATGAACTGTCAAAGATACTGCGTAACAAGTTTATCAAGAATTAGAAGATTCTTGGGATTCAGCTTGCTCGACTATTTTAATGAGCTGTTTTTTACACAACGTGCATAAGATTATGATTATAACGCGCATGAAATTATATTATTATTTAAATTCATTTATTATTTTAAATAAAATGCAAGTGGAATAGAATTTCACAAATATACCACTTAAAATTAATTATGTAAGTTCCTGATAATATTATAAAAGTAAATGAGATTAATCATATTATTTAGAGTGCTAAATCCTTTTAGAGTTCAAAAATTTTATTATTGTAGAAAACTTTCTTTTCAACAATTTTATTTTTTTTAATAATTTTATAAGAAACATCGTAGTTCACCTTTGAAAAATTCTTCAATTTATCTATTATTCTTCACAAATTATACATACATATATATAGTATATCAATTTATAAAAAAATCAATTTAATACATTTATGGAGCATATAAAGTTTAATTATTTTGATAAAATGCATTTGTTCAAATTAATATATAATTATATATTTAAGAAGTGTGAAAAGCTTCCTTAACAAATCTACATAATAAATGGAAATTGGAATATGAAAATTGTTATTGCGTATATTAAAAGAATTGTTCGCAAATGTTAAAGTTCTCTGCAACAATATAATAAAAGTATACTTCAGATGAGGCAAAGTAGTATTTAATATTGGTAGGCGGAAGGAAAGGCGAAAAGATCGCAACATCCAGACAAAATTGTTTCGTTCCACTCGTTAATGTTTCATATGAGAATAGTTGACGATTCTAAGAAGTGACTCTGTTTCGCTGATATTACAGAAAAAAGATAGCTAGGAGACTTCCTTGAGAAAAAAGCGTAGGATTTTCAATATTCCGCTGTCTCTAGAGTCGTCGTGGGCTACACTATCATCTTTCTCATTTAACACAAACAGACTTTTGTATATGTAGAGACTCGTGCAATTTTAATAAATTACTTCGTAGTCTCAGTCTTTCAAAACAGAACAATCACCTTTTAATACACAGAAAATTAAGAAAAAGGATGGAGAAACTTCGAAGCAAAGTGATATGGAAGTAGACAGATAACTGAAACGATCCAGATAAAAGAATATAAGCATGCGTAAAAATGATTTAGAGAGCGGAAAGTTAAAATGGACTTATAATAATGGATACGATCGTTTATGTAGTAGAAGAGCCGGAATTTTAAGTATCAGAGCTGCTATATCAACATGTGTGTTTGTGTAAAGATTGAAAAATAAATGCATTCACGAAAATATTGAAAATACGACGGCAAAATGATGTTAGAATATTGGTTAAGAGAACATATCGTTAGTTATTTTTTATTTTGATTTAAATGTTAATAAGCATTAGGATAATTTGTTAATATATGTAAGTTTTTACTTCTGATGACCGCACTAAATCTTAAAAGCTTTAGTGATCGATATAATTTGATAGCAAGCCAATTAAATTTATTTGTAAATATTTTTAAACAATATGTACATATTAATAATTAAGTACGAAAAATGAACACTTGTTATTAAAAGTATCATTAAAAATAAGACAATAATTTTAATAATATTGTAAATATTTAATTTTTTTTTTTATGCAAAACCGATAATAATTATGTTAAGTAACATCGTTGAAAATTATGAGATCAAATTCAGGAAAGATAAAGATAAAAAAACAATAGTTGTATATAAAATTTACTATTTATATTTTAATTATGTAATATATTATTGAAATAAATTACCACGGATTTTAATAACATTAATTAATAACTGGAACTTATGAAAATAACTGGAAAATTATGAATTGGTTAGAGATATTGATAGTAAAGATGTTTTTTAAATGCCTTATTTATATCAAATAATTAATTATGCAGTTTGAGCAATTATAATACTATTATTTAGTACGATTAATTAATAAAAAATCTTTTTTTTCATTCAAAATTAAATGCCAAAGAAATAAGGAGTGCATTTAAATATATATATATTTGTATTTTGAAAATCGTCAGTCAACAACCTCCGTATTGGCAAAAGCAGCACCATTCGCTCGCCGTTACCTTGGAGGCGATGCACATCGCGGGAAATAATGTGGGCTCCTTCCACGGGAATTACAATTTTGGGGATGGAATTCTACAAGCCTTTTCCAACTGTACTCCAAGGGGAACATATCCCTTACATACCAGTGATGAGCAGGTACTTTGACTAGATTTATTAACCGCTCATTCGATTCACTGACTAAATTACGGTTGACTCCCTGGCTGAAGAGGGAAGGTGTTACATTGCGTCACAGATACTACATTAGTTGGAATAATGATTATTATATGCAGTTTTATACGTCTGGGTAAATATTTTTAGGCCTTTTGTTAAATTTTTTATAATTTGTGAATTTGTATGATGAGCTGCGGAACAATAGTTGCTTTAATAATGATTCGATCTGTATTTAATACTAAAATCTTTATTATTTAATTTTATCTTTGATGTAATATTTAATATTATCTCTTCATCTATTAAAAAAATCTTGGATATAGATAAATAAATTGTTGAGGCAGCCAATGTATACAAAGACCCCAATTACGTATGGTTTTCACAAATGCTCTATATATTGAAAAATATTCATTGTATTCATAATATAATAGAATTATATCTTTAAATATTATACAAATTTCGATTGTACAAATAAGTGAATACGATCTTTAGTTATGTTTATTGCATAATATTTCATCAGTTTATATATATCAAGATTTATTATAGTCAGAAAGTAAGCTTATTGCCTTTTTAAATCTTGTTTAGTCGTAATTAATTAAACGAGATCATTTTAAGAATATATTCGTATTTAGTATTACATAGACATTATTTAATTACATAAGCTATTAAATACATTAATTATATTCTTTTAGTAAAAATATTTTCATTACAAAACAATTTTCAATATCTATAATAATCAAGAAATAAAAATACAAATATATTCTGCAATGCAGTTTATCAAAATTATGTACTGTAATCATAAATTAATGTTGTTTTGTATATTATCATCCAGTTAAATGTGAATAAATGTATACGTTTTCTGTATCAATCAATTAAACTTAATAGACTTCTATATTTTCTGTATTGGTTTTAATAAATTCTCGATATTGTATTATTAACGGAGTACATTACATAAATATTTAATATTACTATTATAAATTTTAAGATAGCAATATTTCACACATTCAATGTTTAGAAATTGATAGTATTAAATAATTATAACAAGTTCATTATTATAATTTATAAATTTTATATAATTTGTGAGAATTGTAGAGAAATTGATCAAATTAATTAAAAATAAATGTATCTATCATTATCAAAATATTTGTTCGTACGTAATTTATTCATGAAACTGGAAATTTTTTAGATTAAATTTTTATTATATTAAAAAAATAATATAATTATATCTACATGTGATATAATGTAAATATTTATATTTAATTAGTATGTTATTTTCAATTTCTTCTATTCTACAATCTACTTATATTCTATTATTTTATTTGTCAGTCACAATGTTTTAGACATTTATAATATTTCATGACAATTATTTAAATAATGTATTTTTATCATGATTATATAAAAAAAAATATAAACAATTTCAAAGAATAATTAGTCTCGTTATATTTAACATCTATCTAATTTGTATTTTTTAATACTTTACAAAATCTATTAACAAATAATAACCAGGATATTAATAATGTTTTTCAATTTCACAATATTGAATTTTCAAGACAAATGACACAATTCGTAACTAATAGAATTAAATATAAAATATATAAAAATGAAATAAAAAAAATTAATAATATAGAAATGACACAAGGATCGGTAACTAATTAAGTGTTTTAAATAATGAATTAAATATAAAATATTTTGGATGTATTCTATTACATTTTATTCTGCTTTTATAAATAAAATTTTAATACATCGATAATCAAAATTGCTTTAAAATATTAAATTTATGAAAATCACCGAATATAAATATCAGTGCATATAAGCTAATCCGACCAAAAACGAAAATACATGTCAAGCGAATCGAAACTTATTGAAACGAAGTATTTTCCGAAAGCTCTTGAACGTAACGCGAGCGCATAAAAATCATCGAACAATCCACAATTTTCTAGGAAAAAACTCTTAGTTCGCGTTTACGTATGCGTTTTAAATACGATTTCTTGGGAATTGCAGTGAGGCAAATGTAACGGAGGAATCGATTTGACAACAATATAACGCCGCGAAAAAAAGGAAGCATACATCGGTTCCCTCGCGAAGACGTCAAGAGGAAGTTGGATGGTTTAGTAATTCCGAACAATATCATAAGAAGCGGGACAAAAGTTCTAAATCAAATTTGCCTGTGCGATTATGGAAGCGTGTTAGCATTGCGTAGGTAGAAAATATAAAATTAGGATGTTTGATTGTTGAGTGTGCTTACATTTTGTTCCTGCAAGTATTTGTTTTGTGTATACAGTTTTATGCATACAAAAGGAAAATATATAAATTTTTTACAACGTATAATGTTGTAATTAATTAATACAAAGTATCTTTTTAAAATACCAACAACACATTCAAATTTATATAATTTTTAGAGGCTTTGAAATTATTTTAAGGGTAAATATTTTTTGTTATTCGTCGTAATCATATTCGAAGAATTTTTGGTGAAAAGTTTCGATTAGACCTATTTGGAAAGTGTATAAATGACTGTATTTGCATAGAAGTTAACACGTTTAAGATGGTTTTTTCATTTTCCCTCAAATTTCATATATACAAAATAATAAATATAATCAAAATAAATTAAATATTTTAATTGATATATTGTTATTACGAAATATTACAAATATTAGTAATTTAAATTTTTACTAAGAAGAAATAATCAAGATATATACGAATATAATTTCTAGCAGCATAAAATGTTCCATCAATAACTTAATATTCCCTACTGATTCATTTCATCTGCTTCTTTTCTTTTTTTGTACGTTCCTTACGTTATCTATTTATATACCATTGTGTTTTTAAATTAATAAGTTTTACATAAATGAAATCCAAATATTTATTAATTAATATTTAATTAATTAAAAATTCTGTATATATAACAAATTTTTCTATAGAATACATAAAATATTTAATATTTTTATAAACAAGCTTGACATTAAAATAAGTAAAATTTCATTTGAAATCTGATATTATTAAATATTTCAATACTTTTACTTTAAAACATTTTATTTGTATGTGCAATAATTATATAAAATTCATTGCCATTTTAGTTAATTATCATTTTAAAGATACGCTGATAAAAGGTAATAATTAACTGTTTATATTTTATTTGAAGCTACTTAATTAAATTATTTAATTAAAATCGGTTATATACTGTTAACAAATTTATATAAATTGATAAATTAAATTATTCTTAAAAAATATAATTTTTTATTTAAAATACCCTTATATTTTTGTTATATATTTTTTAAATGTTTCCGAAACTAATTGATATAAACTGTAATTTTTTCAATTTCAAAATCGTCGATTGTGTTCCTGGAGGGTCATTTGTAATAGAATTTCCATTACAGAAGTAGTTTCTTGCAGTAAATTTAAAACACATCGCTATAGTATCTACATAAAATTTTGTTCACTGTCAAGTAAATAGTTGCTTAATGATTATTTAATAAATTCAGATTCAAACGACACAAATTTTTAATAATTTTTTCAAAATACAAAATCATGTTTTGCTGCTTAATAATAAAATAGAGATATATTGTTTTATAAGCACTATTAACAATCTAGCTTATATTATATTTATATGTAATTTTAATATTCATAAAACGATTATTACTTTTAGTATATTGAAATAATAAATAATTTCTAGTGTATTTTATAATTTATTAAAATATAAATTAAAATATTTATACAAATTAGATATTATTATTATATAATAAATTTATAGTTACTTGTCATTCATGTGATTAAGTATTGAAATTCAAAGGATTCTCGGAATAATGAACAAGTATTTGTATGAACGATGAGTTAATTATATTATGTGAGAAAAAAAATGAAAATTCCACTTATTAAAATATTATCTTTTTCAAGATTCCAGAGTATCAGACTTTTAATAGCGATTATTAGATGCTAGTAATAATAATGGAGAGAGGAATATAAATACAACTTTTTGTATAATAGTTATTACGAATATTAATCAAATTATTATAATTAAATTATTGTAAATTAAACGAAACTTTTATAAAAACTTTTCTACTTATAAAGCACAGTTTCTCTCTCTCTCTTTCTTTATCTAGCATCACTATATTATATTTCACATTCTATATTGATAGTTACATATTTATAAGGTATAAATTTAATTTTAAAGCTTATAATAATTTCATGTTGTAATTTAGTCTATATTATAATTTGTTTGTTTATTTGTCAGAAAAGATAAAGTTCCATAATGCGAAGGAATGTGAAGGAAAGGAAGGTGAACATATACGAAAAATACAAATGCATTAATTGGTATATTTTAAATAATAAATATTGTATAATTTCAGACAATATGTAGAGAATAATACAGATGAAAATAATAAATTATTTTTATTTTTTATTGGAAATTATTAGAAATTTTATTAGAAATAATAAATAGAAAATACTATTTGATTTAAAAATTGCAATTATGTAATTATCTTTTAAAGACCATATTTATTTTATGGTTATATTTTTTACATATTATGTTATATGTTATAATTTATACATATTAACATTTATGAGTAATTATATTAACATTTATGCGTAATTACATCACATCGGTTTTTTATAACAATTCTCTGTTTAAAGATCAGCTAAATAAATATTAAGAATCCCTTTTTGTGAATTTTAGTCAGTCACTTACTGAAATGTTCGTAAATTTTTAGCAATATGCAATAAAGTGTCTATTGTCGCAACACTTGCAGTTAATTAGTCTCTATACCTATGTAAGTTTGACTGAACAGCTAGATGTTAAGGATGTTTGATTAGCACTTACCTTATTCTTCGGTACAGTGGTGCTGCCATATCCTGAATAACTGTGGCCTGGTTTGCTGTCGCTTGATCTTCTACTCAAAGCTTTCGCAGTGATTGAAGTGACCTTGATTGTATCAGCAGGAACTGCTCTAATTGTTCTATGGTGGGATATTTGTTGTTGCCACTTATCTTTGTTTCCCAGTGTGAAAGTTGAGTGTGATGACGGCATTGAGAGGTATGAAATATGAAAACAAGGTTAGCTATGTTGTAAGTGCCATTATATGATTTTAAGATTGATATTGATTCCCTTAGATCGCCAAGGTAATGTCTTAATGTTGTTGTGTTGAGTGGAACGATGTTTGAGCGAGCAAACAGCCTTTCCAGATTGGACTGAATACTAAACTTCTTATTTTCAAAATTGGTTTTTAGTAGTTGTCATGATTCCATTAGAGATTCTTTCGTCAATTCTAATGTTCCTATGAGCCTGAGAGGTCTCCGTCAGAACTACGCCGTTGTCTGCTTTCGAGAATCAGTATCCCTGCGCGTATCTCTAGTTATTCTCGTACAGTCGCGTCGGCTGCCATTCTAAACGTAAACACCATGACACCACGCATGACACCATGAGACTCCAGGGTCCCAACGCCCTCAAGTTCGATCATTGCGCCTCATTTGGGCTCCGCGAACTTCTATCTCTGTCTATTCAAAATCCGGCTCGAAGGACCAAAATTAGGCAGGATGCTGACTAATAACCCGACGGTTCATTGTAAGATGACTACTACCCTGCATTGGTCCAGGGAACTGCTGTTATTGCATTGACCCAGAAAGACGTCTGTTCAATGGTGTTCAATTGCAAATTGTGCACTTCAAAAAACTTGCTGATCAGTTTCTTGAGTCTAGCGATTTTGGTCCGTTGAATCATTGTAGAAACAATTTTTACTTGAAATTTACTAACAACAATTCGTAGTGAACTTTTCGTTAAGTTGGGAAACTTCGATTAATTAGATAATTTGCCTTGTATTTTTGTTAGAGATATTTTTGAGAGTACTGAGAATATTAAATTATTCAAAAGTTTAAGAGTTCATGAGTACAAGAGTTCAAATTCTACAATTCAAACATTTCAATCTGCAATGGCTTGTGCAGTCTGATTTTATTGACATCACGCCGCATTTCCACGACTTTGTTCATCGTTTTATTTCCTCGGCAGTGGGAAGACATGAGAGTCGGTTCTCATGCAATTAGTGTACTGTGATTGGCGCAATGCAATAATTAGACCTGACCCCTGGGCAGGGACTTTTAAGACAATGAACGAGTATCTGCACTATAAATATTTCTGAAATATTAATAGCTATATTGATTTTATTTTGTTTTGAAATATGGCACGCCAGTCAAGCCGAGACAGTATGACAATACTCGCGGATTATCGAAAGAGGCAAAGGCTCTCGAGATACATCTGGAATTCTTAAATATGCTGAAATTTCTAACGAATTTTTGAAACAATAAGTATTATTGAGAAACTTTCGATATTCCCACGCAACTCATACAATTTATAACTATTAAAATATATATGTATATATATTTAATTATAGTATATACGTTTATTAAAGAAGTTGACTTACCGTTTAAAAGGTATATAAGTTTATATAATTTGGAAATTTCCATACATAATTGTTCATCTATGGCGTAAACATATTTTATAATATTACATACTAAAAATATTTCAGTATATATCACTTTTTATTTTATTTTTCATATAGCCACTCGTAAATCTTCTTTACCACTAAATCTTTCTTTTTCATGGACTAGGGACCCCCATTAATAGTGTTGTACTAACTGATATGCTTTTAGTTATATTTTATATTACATGTATGCATGTAAGGGTATATATAAAATATTGAAGAATTTATGCTTATCACGTTTTTAAAATATATTGTCATTTTAATCGATTGTTAATATATATAATGCTAGAACCTTCAATAAGAATCCATTTTATTTTTATTGAGTATCCTAAGTTTCAGTTTTTTTATAATTCATATAAATAATTAAATTTTGGGTAGATTGATACTGAGGATATATATAGGTATTAATATAAATATTTTCATAATAATATTGTTTAAGTTCATAATTACGATATAAATAATAAGATAGTAGAATAGGATATGTTATTTGATTAAATATAGAATGATATTATATTATATATTTTATTATATTTTATATAAAATAGGAGACGTCATAGGATTACATATTTGATAATTTGATATTTTTATTATATATGATATTTGTAAAATCGAGAGAAAAAGTTCGAATCTTTCATTTATATCTAGATCAGTAGTTTGTTAAATTGAATAATTTTTAAGTCGTTTATGAATAAAATGAGTTTCATAATATATATATATATATATATATATATAGATGCATATTAATTTTGTAGTCAGTATTTTTAAATACTTGGAATTTATAAATTATGTATAATATAAAATTTCATGTGTTTAAGAACTGATTGATAAAAGATTTTTTAAGTGATCCTACATATACTATTTGAATACATATACTACATATATATATTCTATATAATATAAAAATCATTTTATTAAGAATTAAACAAAATTTGAACAAAATTTTAAGAAAATATAAATATAATTTTATGTTCGAGTAATTTTTAAAGAAAATATAGAATTTTTATTTGCAACTTAATGAATTGAATGAATATATAATACATATTTTGGCAAATATAATTGTTTAAATATAACTGATTTTTAATATATAAATAGAAATTAATGCTCAATATTGTAGTGCATAATAATATCATTTGTCCACCATTTAAAAATTTTATTATTAGAGCTCAGTTATTCAATTAAAGTATAAATTATATTAATATCGAATTCAAAAATATAAAATATATAATATTTAACGAAAAGTAAAAATTTTGAAAAAGTAAAAAAAAAAAGTAAAAATAAAAAAATAAAAAAAAAAGTTAAATAATAAAGTATATGGCCAGAAAAAATAAAAATTATCAGAATTTAAAAAAATAATATTAGCAAATAAAAATTAATAGTTTTGTTAATTTACATTTCGTTGAACTTTATATTGTATAATATTTATTTAACAACTATAAACAATTATTCTAAATTATAACAAAATAAGGAGATTTATAGATTAAGATGAATTGATTGTTATGTGTAGATGTTTCTGCAATATGTTCAATATTATGAATGCCTACGCTATATTGTGATTAGAAAATGTAAATGAGCTGAAAAATTCGTAATGCTATAATACAGTTTTCAGGATAAATATTAATAAATCTCGATACAACGTGGGACTCAATAAATTAATTCATGGACCACCATTGCCCAAGACCACAATATACTAAAGCCACTTAAATTTGCTTAATATAAAAAGAAAAATGAAAAATGTTATATAGTTTAAATATTTACGCATTTATTTATATTATGACTTCGAAAGGTTATCTTATTGATATTATACAAAAATTAATTTTTAAAAATTGTATCAATTTTCCTTTTGAGGGATAATAAAAATATAGAATTAATAATGTTTATATGTGTGCACTCGGTATAATTACTTATTTTTTCCTGTGACGATTCATTTGAGTTCGTAACATTATGGTAGAAAAATTTGGTATTTCAACTTGGTATCAGACTTTCGCATGCATCAATTGGCCAGTTATCGCATTTGACATCATTTGGTGGTGAAAAGCTGACACCAATGGCAATAGCGAATTTCCAAATTCAATAATGTGTATTCTGAGTGTTTGCATTCTGACTGATAGCTAAATGTCAATGAGATTATACTTTTTTACATCCTGATCGAAAGTTATTCTATTAATTTTAATTTTTTTTTATTTGTTTCTTTTTAATTATATTTGCTAATATTTATTTGATTATCTATTTAGTTCTATTTCATAATTTTAATATGATATTCTATTGTATTATATTTGATATTATTTCAATTCTATAATTCTAACAGAAAAGTAAAGTCGAATTGGAAAGTAGTTGTTACTCATACGTATAGTGTAGTTTATTATAATATTTGTATTATATTTTCATAACTTATAATTAAAACATTGCTAAAATTATATTCAATTTCTTTTAAGCTGATTTGGTTTTCGCAATTATTAATTTAACAAATAATGTAATAATAAATAATAAAATATACTAAAATATGCAAACTCCAAGTACATCTAATTTTTAATATATATTTTTAATTAATTATAATATTATTATTTTTAATTATAATCACTATAAAGTCGAGATTATAGATATAATCATAAATACGACCGTAGCGAGAGTACCAACTCAAAATTTAATGCAAATTCTTAAATGATGAAAATGTTTGTGTGTCCATTTTAATTAAAGCGAATATTTGTGTTTATGCATATTATATCATGTTTAAATTATGAATCTTATTTGTTTATTTATATCTTTATTCATTCGTTATTTCATTCATTCATTCATTCATAGAAATAACATAATTTCGATAATTTGTCAGTAACACTGATTACACAGTTATTTCTTTAAATCTCATTGTTTTCATGGACCATAATTGCATTGATTTCATAAATTCCTTATTTATAACTTACTTACTTACTTTTTGTAACATGAAAAGCAACGATCTGATATTTTGAATTAGATTAACGATGAATAATCATGTTAAAATAATATATATATGGGAAGCATATTTTTAGCTACTTGAAAATAGGCAAACACCAATGAGCGCTCACACGGATCGAATCTATTTTTCATCTCGTACGTTTAATTCATTTGTCGCTGTTTATTACATCGTTCATTTGCTTATACACGCAACTGGCATTTGCCCCCTACCACCAACGACGCTTATCGCTTAGATTGGCCGGGCGAACACTTTGCTAGGGACTTTTCGCGGGCTCTGAAATTTTAATATCAAATTCCAAGAAAATTACCTCCCTGTCAAGGCTGCTAGGTAAGATTGCCGTCTCCCTCCCTATCATGCCGTGGTCCGTCAGCTGTGGCTCCATGTATGCTGGGGTGTGTGAGTTGAATTTTCCGGAGGTGGGATGGGAGAATTAGTTTGCAATTCTACTAGCGAAAAGTGCGTAATTAAAAAGGATTTGACGTTGAAGGTTTTTTTGCCGGTTTTTATATACGGTTCGATATATCTGTTGGTTATAGTTATTTGTCACTCATGATTTACTAAATTAGCCATGAAAATGTATTTTAGCAAATTGATGCTTCTTTATTACTTTATCGATGGATGAGCTATTACGTGGATGTAGGATGATAGTAAGTTTTCTTAATGTATATTACTTGCACAGAATTTTTAATATGAGCTTAATAGATTTTCGGCTAAAATTGTTAGCATGATTTACGCTAATAAGATGATAAGTAATAGGTAAAAATGATCTCTGCGAGTGTTATGTAACATTTATTTAAACTTTTTAAACGTTTAATTTCATTGGTATGTTTTATTGGAATATTGTTTAGAAAATTAATACATATTGGGATTAGCAAATTTAAAAGCATCTGTATTCTCTATAAGTTTGGCTGCATTAGCAGTTTACAAGCTTTTTAGCATAACTATTATTATTCAGTAATTGTTATTGTTAAAAATTATTGTTAAAAACGCGTAAATTACATCTTCGTTGAAATGCACCGGAAATTCACGGGATATTTTTAAATTTGCTCGCAGCCACTAACTCGGTCTTCATTTATCATCCGTCTGAACCTTCGAGCACCCACTATGTCTCCCCATTTTTTTTCTTGCTCCCTTAATTTTAGCAGCCGTCTACTGATAGTCCGTGGGGCTATTTCCCAAGGTCATAACGGAAACTCATAACAATTTGCCCTCGTTTAGGGTCGTTACGGAGGTCTTTTGTATTTTGCGCGTAGAATGGACTCTTATGTGTTCGTTGCCTTCGTGCACAACCCTTGCCTCTCTCCAATTTTCAATTATTTCGAGGCCGCCGAGCCTCATAACTTGAATTTCCCGGCTCGGGACTAGATTGCACCGCTAATGGAATGCAGCTGGAACTCCTGCGCCCGAGCACTTGCCTTTCTTCGAGGATATTCGTCCCGTCTAAATAAGCAACTACGTATATATGTAAGCTATGATTTCTATTGTAACGTGATAACTCATATTTAAATAAAGTATAGGGCATTTTTGTTTAAGATTTGAGAATTTTATGGTGAACTAATGTTATAATATACTTTATATGCTGTTGAAGACTTATTTTTAATTTTTTTTCTCTTCTAAATATGTTACAATTGGTGTAGCAAGTACAGATTTTGTTCTAAAGTACAAAATAAATGTTCAGCATGATTTGATACAACTAAGAAATCTAAGAGACTTTGATACATCTAAGAAATCATCCTCGTCTTATAAAATAACCATCGAGCACACACTCTAAGAAAAGTATACAGAACTAAAAGTCTGATTTATAAAGTTTCAGGAACTTTAATCTTAATCGACGAAATTGAATTTTATTAATTGACTATTATATCACTAAATATATTATTTCGATATTAATAAATCTATTAAATCATATTACCTAAACATTTCACCGTATTGCAGAATCAATATTGTAAAGTGGCAGAAAATGACGGAGTAATAGAATCAAGATCGTAAAGCCATAAGACAATATTACCAAATTTAAAAATATCTGTTCGGGCAACTTTGCCGATGATGAGCTCTCCCCAAGGTGGAGGGGGGAGAGGCCGATAGTGGTAGAGGAGAGATGGCAGGGTAGAAAGAAACGAAGACCCGGGGGGTCGAATGTATTGCTGTGAATTGATATTTATTGAAAATCAAATAGAAATTTTCTTTACACAATTTTGGTTTTACATATGAAAATACACTGTCTTGTTTTTTACTCTTATTGATTGTTTTTTAGTTTTAATGTTTAATGTTCTTGTATT
>JAPYYT010002115.1:0-20505 GCA_030522565.1 Ceratosolen corneri
ATCGCGCGCCTATCTCGAGCGGATCGGCATCGTCCCCGCGGCCCGGGTGGCGACGCCCTTACGCACCGGCGGCCCCGGGTTCGGGAGACTCGGGCGCGTATGACGGCCGAGGACAGCCGGCTCAGGAGCCCCAGCGATTTCACGGCTCCTGAATTAAATCGCCCTTTATGGGCCAAAGGACGTCTTTTTTCCCCATTAGCCAGGACTTAATTATCGCAGGGGCTGCCTCGTCGTTGCTGCTGTTGCTGCTGCAGCTTCAGCCTGTTCAGCATTGCACGGCGGACGTGATGTGGGGTGGGTCATGGGGTGGCGGTCGAATAACGAGGACGAGGTGGCGGTCGGACGAGGACGAGGTGGCGGATTGAGATGGGGAGGGGGGAGGGGCGGAGGAGAAAGTGGCGGACGTGATGTGGGGGGGGGGACAGGGAGTTATGGGACTGACAAAGGAGGTAATTTTTGGGTGAAACTGTCGCCTCTCTGGCTGTTATGGTTTGTTGGACGCAGTTTGGATGAAGCGGATCAGCAGAGCGACATACAATGCTTCTAACGAATTTTTCTTTTCAAGTGGGCGAGGCGGAGAAGTGGAGCTGCTGAGCCCGCCATTGAGGAATACACGTGAATCGTCGGCCTATTAACTGGTACGGCACGTTTGGCGAGTAGAATGTGTTGCTCGTTGCATGGGAAATGATCGTTGGGTCCAAGTTAAATAAGTTGTTTGATAATTTTCTCTCGAAGGGGATGTCGGGCGATGCCGAGGGGTGGGGGGAGGAGGGCAGGCGTGCGCTCTTTGCACAGGCCGTGAGACTGTTGTTGTTGTTTGGCATTTGTGTGTGCGTGTGTGTGTTCTCTTTCTGTTTTTGCTTTGTTTTTCTTTTTTGTCAATGAAAACGACATTCGTTGAATGCATTTTCATAAATTATGCGTATTTTGCTGTAAGCATTTGTCAGATTAAGAATGAAGCTACATTTGTTTACCGAGAGGCTTTTGAAAAGCAGCGGGATTCGTAAGCCTTTGTGGCAACGCGTACACGTTTTTGAAATAATGAAGTTCTCGGAGTTGCGCTTATGCACTGTATTCACGGACATAAGTAGACACTTGAAACTTGCTTTGAAAAGCTTAAAATTAATTACTGAAAATTGCAAGGCACGAAAATAGGATTAAGCAAAAATTAATGACTTTGATGAATGGCACTTTCTCCCTTTGAATTTCCACGACAATGATAGCGACATATTATAGCCATTTTATAACGCGCCCAGGCCCTCATATAATAATCATTATTCCCGTGATTGTAATGCGATTGTCGCGGGGCTGCTGAAGAAGAATCTTCATTCCCAGCATTGGCAACGGCTATCGGCCAATCATAAGATCCACCAAACTGTCAGCGCTAATCTTGACTTGGCGTTACTTATTCGCTCGGTTAATCGCTCGAAATATAATTATCAGGAAGCGGAGATTCGCTGCTAATAAGCCAACTTTTCGAGGGGTATTCCGAGGACGGACGACAGGACCGCGCGCGTAAACATTTACATGAGGTCGCGTTGGTAAGCTTAGCTAAAACTCCGTCCTCACCACACTTACATGGAGGGATCGAGCGGGGATATATCGTTAGAGGCACAACTTGGCGCGCGAAACCGTTGAACCGCATTATACACAGGGAATAACCATAACAACTGCAAGACCATTCCTCATTCTCCCTTTAGTATACAGAGAGTATTACCGGAGTAATTGCATTGATTGAAATAAATCACGTTTCGCAGGGGACCTCTAGTATATTCCTTTTTTTCTTCCTTCTGTCTCCGAACAAACAATCCCCATTACAGCGGCTCACGCGCGCATACACACGCGCACACACCCGCGCTTTCCCCACCACCCCGCGACCCCTTATCGTCGCGGTCTATACCACTCGCTCCGTCCCTCTCTCTTTATCATTCCGTCTCTTCTCTTCCTTGTCACGAAATTGGAAAAATAAATATCGGCTGCATTCCCCAGAGTTGAAACTCGCCTCGATGCGGCCGATAGATGGCTGGTGTCGATAAATGAAAGTCTCACGGAGACATTTGTCTGAATCTCTCCAACGGCTCGGATAAAAAGAGAGCGCGCTTATATATTTTACCATACACTCGTCCCTTGTCTAGTAATAGTTATAACGTTATACGAGCCTCGAATAAGGAAAAAGGGGGCCCAGAGATATATATATACGCGTCACGGCGGATTATAGAGATATTAGTTCGCCATAAAAATTCGCGCGCCTCATCGTAAGCGTAGCCCAGGAGATCCAGCGAATTTATCGCGCTCTCGTGACTCATAGATATCTCTCATTCGAAGCCCCACTCGTATCCCCGCCCCACCCGCCCCACCCCACCTCGCCCCTTAAATCACGCACCCTCGGCAGCTCGCGAGCGATCGCGAAACTCTCTGGATTTTCTCGCGCTCGCGCGTTCTTCGCGGCGAATCTCGATGTCGGGCTCGAGAGATCCGAGGAAAGGATCTCGCCCCCGTAATATACGCTGATGCTGCGGTATGCCGAAAATCGCCCGGAACCCTCGGTGTGCCCGTACGTGAGCTCGGGCGCGCGTTTTTACAAGGAGACGCGAAAATGCGCCTCCCTTTTTCCAAAATTTCTTCCCATTTACATGCCCGACTTTCCCTTTATAATCGGCACATCGGCCAATCATTCTGCCCACCTCCTTCCCACCTTCTCTCATCGATGCTCAGCCTCTCCGAGCTCCAGTTCAGCATCAGCGCATTTCACTTTGGAAAATAAATTGCCACGATACAAACAATTATTGTTCGCAGCTGATGCGTGCGACAAGTATTCGTGCCCGCTGAACCTCCCAAGTTTCCCACATAATATTCAGCATGTAACGAACGCACTAAACTCGTGCACGCGCAGTTTATTAATAAGCTGCTTGATAATTAAAATAGTTTTAAACTAATTGAAAGGGTTATTTACGTGCGCGTTATGGTGTTTGGGTGGATTTGACAGAGTGCGCCAAGCGTCTACGCGATGAAATCGTCACGGTAAAGGCTGGCCAATGTCAACATTGATAAATTGACGCTAATAAATACTCGATTGGTACAAATAGACGTCTAATAGAGCACGAGCTCTCTGTCTCATTGAAAATAATGATGGCCACGGAGCAAAAGCCAAGCCACTTTCTTTAATAATACACTCGATAGTCGCAGCCACCACGAAAAAATTATTATCATCAAGCGCAAACAGCCGTCTCGACAGCATCAAATACGCGAATCCAAGCAACACTCTTGAAAATCACGACCATTCTTCGCAAAGTACCGCATCCACCTACCCCCCCGACCCCCGCCCCCCACCCCCGCCAAATCTCGATTACACCCCTTTCGATGAATCACAATCCCAATTCAACGCCCACGTCGCGCGAGCCGAGCGCGCTTTTCCCCGGGAACGCAGAGTCGCGGATTTTTTAAATTTCCCCATCTCCCGTCGGCTATAAAATTTCCCTCTCAGCGCTCGCTCCCTTGGCCCCTTCAATCTTCCCTTGGCTCGAGCCGAGAAAGGGGGAGCGCGACAGGCACTACCTCTCTCGGCATCTTTCACGCCCGCGTGCCTCGAAACTTTTGGCCGCGTCTCCGAGATTCTCTCCGGAAAATACGGGGCGGAAAGGAGCCGCCGCTGCCACTAGCACGGATCTGTTCCCATGTCTTAGCCACCCTATTATTACCTCCCTCCCTCCCTCTCACCCTCTCATCTCATCTCGAGTACGAGCGCGCGCGCTGCACTTGTATGTGCGTAGGGCTGCGCGTGCGTGCGCGCTTTTATGTACAAGAACCCCTTGCGCGAGAGGGGAAAAGAAATCGTATGAGGCTTTTGGAAAAGCTAGCGATATCTCGGGCTGTCATCTGGCGGTATTTCATGGCTGCGTCGCAGCAGCCGAGTCATACAATGGCTTCCTCGTGCGCCCCGTCACCTGGAAAGAAAAAGGGTTGCTGAATATTTCCTTTGTCCCATATAGCGGCTTAGATTTATCAGCGCAAGCGCTCCACCGCGAGCTCATGCCAAGATTTAAGAGATATTTAGGCTTTTCTCCTCTTCATTTTTTCTTTTCGGGGCCCCGTGTCATGTGCGCGTAAATGGCCGCGGGAGGGGTGGCGGCGGAGGGGGGGAGGGGGGGGGGGGGCGGGGGGGGGGGGGGGGGGGGGGGGGGGGGGGGGGGGGGGGTGACGCCGAAATGGAGAGGCTAATGAAAAAAGAAATATAGGATTTGCTGGATTTGCCATTGTGACGCTCGCCTTATGCGCCCGTCTATATATACGTGTACTACCTATCTCTTTTTCTATCTCACTCTCTCTCTCTCTCTCTCTCTCCTGTGCCGTTGTTCTCCTTTCGGAGAAGCGAATGCTAACGATTTTAGATAGTTTTTACGCTTCGATTGAATTGGGATTATGAGGCGGGGAAGAGACGAGGACGAGGACGAGGACTGCATTCTTTCCTTTCCCTTTCTCTCGCTCTCTCTCTCTCTCTCTCTGTCCCCCGTGGAACTTGAAGTTACAGAGTCCGCTGCTAAAGGCAATGAACGGACGTTGATTGCTTCTCGTGCAAAATTCTTTTTCGGCTTTGCAAATTTATGCCTCTCTTTGATTATATTTGCATGTGTTAAAAACCAAAGTGAATTACGATCGCATCGCTTTTCTAGATCTTGCATTCGGCACGAGGAAGAGAAAAAGGTCCTTTTGTCACCGGCTTAAATATCGCTAATCCATTAAATATATTTT
The DNA here is from genome assembly GCA_030522565.1 of Ceratosolen corneri. Taxonomy (NCBI): domain Eukaryota; kingdom Metazoa; phylum Arthropoda; class Insecta; order Hymenoptera; family Agaonidae; genus Ceratosolen; species Ceratosolen corneri. Next base: position 4,750 of record JAPYYT010002115.1, read on the forward strand.
CAACTCGACACTTTATAAATACATTGTAAGCCGAGCGCGCACCAACTTCTTATTTCATTAGCTGTCACAATCACCGACACATAATTCCTCCTTACGGGAATAATTCTTTATCCGCTCCCATACCACCACCACCACCACACTCTCTACCAGCATTTCCAAATTGCGATCGGCAGACTAGTACGCGATTCGGCCGATTCCATTGCTTAAGATCGCCCCGCGCCACTTAATAAATCCGAAATGCGCGACGATGCGCGAAAGGAACACTAATCGGCCAGAAGGGCGGAAAATAAATAAACTCGCCCGACATTATAAGCCCATCCTCGCCTAACACAACTTCAGCGTTGCCCGGCCAAGCCGACGCTCACGTACGAGCGCAGCGGCGATAAATATTTCGCAAAGGAATTTAAGGTGGCCGTCGGGAAAAATAAGGAGCACCGCGAGCCATTATTGGCCGTATTTGCCTACCACACCCACTCAACTTCCGAAGCTCGCGAGCTCAAGACAATTTAACGACACTGCTACACACACTCCGCCGTCACACTTGGGCCATCGCTCCGGGACTATTTATCAGACGCAGCGCCGATGATGCGAGATACGATGATTCATGTTAGGTTAATAGGTTAGGTTGGGCGATAAGGGGAAATCGCGATGACGACTGCGCGGCCGAATTAAATGCACGGCCTCGGGAATTCCCTCGTAATGGCTCCAATTTACATTTCCGGGGGCATGTCCGCGAGAGTAATTTCATTTCGCCGTAACTCTGCATCTCGTCCCGCCCTCCTTCGCCCCAGCGCCACACGAGCGCCAAGAACTTTGTCTCTCCTCGTTTTTTATCAGTCGCGAGTCCGACCCTGGCACTCGGCCAACATTATAATATACGCCAGGAATTCGAGATTTTCGCCCCCGCTCGCTCTTACTTACCCGCTCGGCTTGGCTGGACCCCCGGAGTCTGGAGGACCTCCAAATAGTCCAAATAGTGGGACGTTAATGCAAGTGGCTTTTAGCTTCGCGAGTGGGAAGAGCATCGGAGCTCGAATGCGCATTACACCTTTTTCACTCTACTCTCGCTCTCGCCCCACCCACTGGGCCGCCGCCTCTCTCGCCCTTAAGTTTTCTCGCTTTCCGCCCCTCCAATCTTCACGCCATATAAGATGTCGCCTCCGAGACTTCTGGATTAATCGCACCGCTCGCCACTATTACCAGCCGAGGAACGACCCTGGCAATCACTCACTCAATGATTGAAATGCCCTGCACTAAAGAGTGGATAACTCTCTCTCTCACTCTCTGTCGTCGAGTCATTTGATGCTCGAATTGGTCGTTATCGAGCGAGCTCGCTTACCGCCGCGGCTAAGGAGATGCGGAGAAACGCGCGGACCGCAGCCCTAAGAGGCGAGAAAATTTGATAATTGCGAGGAGCGAGAGGACGACCCCGAGGAGGATCTATCTGCCTGTTGCGGGGAATGTCCCTGTTGCGGCCTGCTAACTGCCACTGTGTGACGTCCACGTGGCCGCGCGGTTTCGCTCGCGGGAGACAGCGAGACTTGCTCCGGGGCTATAACCGACAGCTATAACCCCATTACGTAAGTTGCCACCTCCACTTCCCCACCCACCCCGTATTTTATCTCATGGTTGATTGTAAGTCCGCCCACTGTAGTAGCGAATGTAGCTTCGAGTTTTTCTGGGGCGGGCGTGTCGGCGAGTGAGCTCGTTGCTCTTGCAGCAACGAGTGTTTAAATGCCGAGGGCTTGAATAAAGAGAGAAGTAGTTTCGAATCGCAGAGGAAGGATGCTACGAAAGCCCGGGAGAGCTGATAGATGTGATTATGAAGGTAGCTGTCAAGAATGTGAAAATGTAGTTACATCGTGTTTTCCAGCTTCATAGCTTGATTATTATTTGTTTGTATCGGTATTATTCGAGTATATGTGGATTCTTGATGATTATTAATAAGCGAATTATCCTGTTATTGACCATTGAAACTCGCATAATAACTTCTATTTAATGATAAATTTTGTATGATAACTTCTTAACGTCTATATAAAAATATGATGAGATTATACTTGTGTTCTATGAAATTTTAAGTTGTCGATTTTCCCTAAAGCTTAATCAACAGAGATATAGATTATTTATCCTATAAGGACTTTTATACTACATTACCCATCACCGCATAATTTACATTCACTTTGGAGCTTCTCATCAATTTATGATACGGGCCCTAACAATAGGCAACCTAATACTTTAGTTTTCCTTTCGCCTCATTCCAATAATACTGTAATATTTAGATCAAAATTACGCGATCATGCTTATACATCTCAGTACGTATCAATTGATAGGAAAGACATTCACGCATTCGAAATTATAATCGTTTCGAGTGGGCCATTATGCACTAATGCGACCAATCGCTTCTCAAATGCTTTTCTGACGGTCCTGTAACAATGCGACCAACGGGAAATCACTCGGAGGGAATATTCTCCCTGTTTTTCTTCATTCGTCCCACAGTCAACGCTTTCCAACTTTGTAACGACCTTGGCAAATGACAAATTCAGATGCACTAATAACTTGGCGTTATGCAAAATTTAGTTGTTGTTGTTGAGCAGTTGTACAAAATTTCCTTTGAAATTACAGTGGCTGGTTGAACTATGTGCTAGCACTTGAAAAATTTCTTAAAATTACTACGAATAGCATGAAACAGCTAAAAGTGTAAATATATGCGAGTTTATAGAATAATAATAAAGGCGTATGTTGGAAAAGGGGAAAAGAGAAGAAAAGAAATGCTTTGAGGAGTATTTAACAAGCTATTATTTTACTTATTTTTTAAACGATGAATCATTATTAATTTTTTAGTTGATTTTATATAATTATATGATTTTAAAATATAATTGAACAGATTTTCATTTTGGCGTATATACGTTGTATAGATGGTGTTGGGAATCTCAAATTAGCAATCTGAAAGAACCATTGATGATGTATATTTTTAAATGAATACTAGAAATATGTTGCATAAAATACTATCTTTACTATAAAATATGGAAAAAGTAAAAGTGTGAGCAATCATATTCTACCCTCGATACAGTATTGAAAATTATAAAGAATAATACTTCAATGTGATTTATCATAATTCAAAATTGAAAATGCGTGTAGATTTTCAATAAAACATGAAAAAATAACATAAAATGTAAAACTATATATGTTTACGTGATGTGTTTTATGTAAAACTAATACAAAGTCATATTACGATTTATGATATAACATATTTGTATTAATTTCATTGGATTAATTAACTTTTTAAAAGACTATTTAAAAATATATATACTTACGGTTTTTGCCTTTGATGTTATGTCTCTTAGAACTAAAAATATAATAAAAAATATGATTTGATTAGACTAGAGGGGTACAAAAATATTTAAAAATCTCGAATTGTCAATCATTAATTGGTAATTATTTGTTTGAAAATATTTCGTATGTATAATATGGAATAGGATTTGCTACAAGTTGTCCATATAATTATTATATTTACTTTTACAAAGTTCCTTTTATTTAATAGTATTTTCAAATTTATATTTCAATTATTAACAAAAAAATACATACAAATTATATTTCACAGAAAAGAAAAAAATTATTTTACATCGGAAGATCTTTCTATTATTTGATTATTGTTGCATTGATAATGTAATAACCGTTAACAATTTCAATAACATCCTTAATTAATAGATCCTTTATTAATAAGATAGAAAAATATGCAATTAAAAATAAAAAATGGAATTATTATGCTATTAATGGTCTTTAAATTAAATTTATAATTACTGTTTTTCATATTATTATTGCACCGAGTACCAAATGCGGTTTTTTGGCTTAGGAAATAAGTGAATTTGAGCCAAAAAGATTTCGTTTTTGCGCGGATCCTTTAATACTACTAACCTATGTGCACACAATTTTTTATTTGTCTCTCCTTTCATAAATTCCTAACATCTTCCGTTTGCTCGAATCATTTTCAAATTATAATTTCAACGTATGACCAAATAACTGCACTACGTCATATATGTAGTGATATATAATGTGACCAAGTATTATTATATAAAGCTTCAGTGTTCAATAAAAATCAAATAAAGAAAATGAAAGTAAACTTCTGTGAACTAACTTCCTAGCAAAATGCACTGATTACAATATTAAGAGGATTAAATTTACAAATATATTTTATCGATATAATTTTTTTCACAGATGTAATTTACAATTATCGGGCATTAATCTATTATTTAGAATTGAATTTATTAAAAAAAAAAAAAAAAGTCTTATAGACGTTCTTTTACCTTTGACGTTGGAAAAAACATCATTCATCATATAGGCTTCATGCTACATTTAGAAATAAGTAAATTAACAAAACAATATGAAAAATGCATTTCTTACGCTCTCTTTCTATATGTATTTGGCCAGGTTTGCTTGGTCGGAGATTTTTGTCCTAAGTTATACGATATGAAAAATTAAATAAATTTACAAGCTTCTAGTGTATATTTCAATAATAACTCACCCGCTGTCATTAACATAAAATATATGAAAATTACAATGAAAATAGGAAAAATTTTATACATTTTAGAGTAGAACAGAGAATGTTATTAAAATTTTGCTTGAAGAAGTTTGTCTTATATTCATTTGAATTCATGCGCCAGCAATAAGAATTATTTTATTGAACGCTACTACATAAAAGTCATCTATTAAATATAGATTAAACACTCACGTTTTCGTAAATACCGTTTATTTATTAAATAGAAATTTATTAAATACTCTATCGATAACATTCTAGACATTTTTAAGAAAATCATTAATCCATAGCGACTCCACGAATAATATTTCTTTAGAATAAATCCCTAACAGTCGTTAAAAATATTCGTAAAATAATATCTTTTGAAACTATATATATTCAACATTAATTTATAGTGAGAAAAAATTTTCTATAAAGCTGTAAGAATTTAATAAAAAACGCCAATCTCAAACATATTATACTCCAACAAACAAAACATTAGGGCATCAAAATAAAAATTTAAGGTTTTTATATGATAAAACTAATAATTTATAATAATTTCTCATTTATTATAGTAATTTTTATTATATATTAACATAAATTGTATGATATGACTATAAAGTGACTGCAAATGTAAGGAACTTTTTATATGTACAATTTACAACCTACTGAGTAATAGGCAATTTAATCCAAATTTTGAATCCAAATGATGAAAGCAGGTCCTTCTTTTTATTAATATATAATTATAAATATTTATTATTTATTAAATAATTCAATATTCCCCATTTTAAATTATTTAATTTTTCGTGTTACGTTTCAATAAATTCATCAAGTGTATAACATTGTTCGTTATAAATACATTCATCCGCAACATATTTTATTATTTGTTTATAAAAAGAAATGTCCATTGTTAAAATTTTACGAGTAGTTCCGGTTTTGAAAATGATTAGCAATCTATAATATTTCAAAAAATTTTTTTTCACTTTTCATAAATACATTTGTTTATAAAATACAAATGTACAAATGTTGTTGTACGGCGTGTAGTGTTAATTTCAGAATATGCGATTATATAGAAAAATTCATTGCGCAATTTTCAATATATTAGCGTATTAATTATTTTAGAACGTAAACTAGATTCGTAAAATTTCAAGCAAACTGTTTAAAAATTTTATTTATATTATAATATATATTTGCATAATATATACTAAAAATTTTATCGAAAAAAAACAATTAATTCTAACTAGCTTACTTCGCAATATAAATAAGAGGCTAAATTACATTCTTATAATAAAATACAAAATTAATGTTTAAGTTATTTTAAAATAAAATATTTTGTATTTCAATTTAAATTGTTATTGACTAAACTATTATGTTCGCACTATCTTTACGATTACATTAGCTTAACTATATTAGTGTAGACTAGTCTGATTATTAATTTTTATACTTGTATTATTATAAATATATTATTATATATAATAATAATGAATATCTGAGGAAGTGTATAAACACATTTCTTTTTCAAGTTTTTCTTGTCCAATATCAAATACCTCTGTATATATATATATATATATCTTATATAGATGATATATCTTATTATATGAAATTCTTTCTCTGATAAAAGATAAAAAAATTACTATATATCTTTTCCAATCCAAATTAACGTCATTTTTATTAATGATTATAATAATTGTAAAAATGGCGTATATCAATAGTAAAACTTTATAAATATTTTCTCTTAATTATAAACTATATATAATTATGCAAAACCATGATAATTCATGATAACATGCAAAAATATTCATTAGTTACCATAGGTGATTATTTAAATAAATTATGCATCTATCCAATATATATTTATCATCCAATTCATATTTATGTATTAGTCCTTTAATTCAATTATAGAAATTTATTTCATAATTTTTACTAAATGTTTCTAAAGATATTCATAACACGAAAGTCTTCTAAATATCAGAATTCTTTTAGCTTATTTCATTTCCAATTTTTAAATTTTATTTTCTATGATAATTAGAAAGTTCTTGTAAATTTAATGCGATTACATAAAATTACATTGCATTGTGTCGTATTGTAACGAGGTATTAGCCATATATTTAAGAGGGAACCAATCACAATCATTGTAAATCAATTCGAATACCGACTTTTTCAGTTTATCAGACTAAAAGTTGCAAGTAAACCTTTCATGCGAGCCTACACGATACTGCATTAACATTCAGAAAAAAAAAATATTTTCAATGTCTATTAAAATACGAAGTTACGGTCAATGATTAATGCTCAATAGATCATTGTTAATAAGAATAATGACAAGTTTGCATTTGGCAGGCCAATTTATTTGCTAGATATTATAAGGACAATATTATTTATAAGAACTGCTTGGGTAGTGGGGACGCTGATTTATTTGCTAGTAACTGTTTTATCTTACTCTGATAGTATTTTTTATTGCTATAATCTAGATAGTGATAAATATTTTTAAAAAATAATAAAACGGTAGTGCAAAAACGTATTTCATGATGTAGGATATGTACTGTCACGATTAGATAGCTTATACTTTTATTTATATGGATAATAAAAAAAACTTAATTCAAGAAATTAAGAAAATTATTATATAAATATTGAAGGTACTATATCTTACGAAAAAAATATATATTTTTTATAATAAAAATGTTAATGAAAATCGAGCTTACATATAATATGTAACACTAAAATGTTAAAAATGTAACCAATTATGGTATATTTGTGAAAAAAATTAAGTTCACCCACAAAGTATTTTACTATTACTTATTTTAATATTTTAATATAACATATTACTACATCACAATATCCAAGTAATCTTTACCGAGATTCATTCGATAATTACATTTATATATATATATATATCTATTACAACTTGTATTTTAATTAAAAAATTTTCCGACAAACTATGAATAAAAAATAGCTATTATGATCCAAAATTTTAGAAATGTTAATACGACTGTTTCTACAATTGCGTTAGTAGTATCTAATCAGCAAAACAAAATTAATATTAATTCACATTACAATAACATTTTCTATATATTTAAGCATAAATACATATAAGTATGTAAATAATGAAATGCTGAATGTGAGAATGAAATTGTAGTATAAAAGTTTGATTTTATAATATCGGGCGATAAGTATACATGTATTTCTTTATATTTTACTTTACATTGTAATTACTATTTACATTATACTCTCAGCTTAACTATAATGGTAGCCTTTGTTTAAAACACTTACACTTGTCTTTTATCTTTAGTTTCCAAAATTATAATGTTTATTTTATATTAAGAAACATAGTTTCGAAAACAAATTATGAATAGAACAGTACAGCACAATATTCTCTATCTCTAGTTGACATTAAAAAAAATCACTACGTTAATTTTAAACGTTATATTCCTTTGATGAGGACATATTTTTGGAATAATTTAGTGAATATTATATTAAATAGAGATTTTGTTATTTAAGCTTCAAATTCAGCATTTAAAATTATTTGTTAAAACTGTATTGTTGGAAAAGTTTAATGTAAATATTATTTGTGCATTATTTAGTGCGATATTATTATCAATATTTTTCTCATCGGAAACAAAACTTGAAACTTGTATATTATTCAGAAAACATATGTCACGTAGGATTTAACATATAATATGTATATATAATAATTCCTTTTTACAAATCATTTATTCCATTTCAAGAATTGCAAATACAATGTTTTTAATTAGTAGTGTATTAAATAATAATAAAGTTAAATAAACTCGAGTATTTTACATAATTTGTTAATGTGTAAGAATGAATTTTAGTAATTGATTAGTCAATTACATGAGTATGTTTTGGCTGCGTATGACAATATTACTTTTGTTATCTGTTATTACCCTTAAATTGTTTTAAAATTAATTTGCAAAAGTATCTTCTTAAACTTAATATAATCTACAATATTCATTTTACATTCGTGTTCATAATGCTTATTTCATAGGCATTATATTTTTTAAATTTCATATTATAGTCTTCTAAAAGATCTGTAAGTACCTACTTTTAGTTTGAAATAATATTTAAATATTGACATTAGAATGTTAATAACTATAACTTGAATAATACATAACACTGTAGAATGTAAAATATTTATAATACAAACATTTGAAAATGAATTTTTATATATAAGAGAATAATTTCATATGAACTGTTATTATATTTCAGAACAAAACGTCTATATTTGATTATTTTATCGACATATTATCGATATTTTCCAAATACTATTAATCATTTTATGAATAATTATTAAGTATTAGCCACTATTTACAAGTCAATTCACAGTATAAATTATATTAGTTTATTAATGTTTAATTAAAATATGTTTATGAATATACACGTGCTAAATATTATAGATTGTGTAAAAAGTGTCATCCTAATAAGTAAGAATCAGTTTGTCGATAAACGATAGAAAGTAATGGAAATTATTATAAATATATATGTCGTTTATTATTGTTTATGGTTAATGTGAGATTTCAGGTTCTTCCGTAGCAATTGCAAAGATTAAGAATCGAATGTTTTTTTCAAATTCAAATTAATATATATATGTATATATATATATGTATATATGCGTGATTATATTTAATTATAATTTCGTATCTTTAATACCTATTCGTATCAATAGACGTCAAAAGTTATGATTTACTTTATGGCATTTTCATTTGCGTTTCTATTGCAGTATCGAGGTGGCTACGACGGATTATCATTATTAATAGAATTTTTCCGACTTTTGTCGAGACAACAGTTAAATTCAGTTGCCGTTGAAATAAAAGAAAGTGTCGGTTTAAAATAAAGTTTGTTTATTGGTGGGACGATAATTTATGGCTAGGTCGCTGCGTATATATATATATATAAAGGTATCAGGTAAAGCTCGATAGGGTCACATATTATCCATAAGAATATTAAATTGTGCTCTTCTTTTATTTTATATATAAACTCGGGATCGTAAAGTCGCGATAATAAATTGACTCGTAGTATTGAAAGGAATCTTTAGGCGAGCGACAATTAACTCTAATAAAATCGAGTTTAATGCTTTTCTTTGATGCGGTTATGAAAAATTGTAAATATTATTTCGATTTCGAAAATATTCTTTGTTAAGTCATAACGACGCTTTCGACATTTAACTTATCGAATTTATTCAGCTATTTTATCTTTCGTATATGAATTATTATACAGAATTATTGCGAATTTCGAACACCCACCTATCATTAATAATATACATATTCAAATACAATAAATTATGTCTATTTCATATTTTTAAAGAAAAGTCCTATTAAGCACTTTGCGTAACTAAAAAAATAACGCGTTCCAATGCTGAATTAATATTGATTTATTTTTATCAAACTGTACTTGTTTCTAAAATATAAATTGAAGAAATTTTGATTTATTCGATAAAAATAGATGTTAAGTTTGAAAATGTTATTGCTAAATCCATTCCTATAAAATGACATTTAATTTATATTGGCTATTTATTGAAGTCCATTTATATAGTTATAATTTATTTTAAGCAATGATTTTAATTATTGCATATTAGTTGGATATTTTCAAAATATAATTATGCAAATAATTCAAATTACCTGTCCGTAACTAAATTAAATTTTAAACTTTCTCATAGACAAACTGCAACCTTTTAAAAATGAAATTATATGCAAAAAATACTAAACGCTTTTAAATATTCATGTAGTACGAAAAGCAATAAACATTGCTTAATCATAAATTTATGTAAAATATTATTGTGCAGTGCGTAAAAGCAAATGGTAGAATGAAATCGCAGTTTATTAAGGTAAATATGTTAAATGACAAAATTTTATTTATATTTAGCAACTATTGACAACCATTGACATGCTATTGAATACAATTCGGATGAGTTTGTTATTTTCATATTCTATTACAGAGATAAATTGTGAAAATAGATTTAAAAAATTATACAAGTTGTTAAATATACTTCAAAAAGTATTTGAATACATTTGACACAAAATTCCATTTACAGCTTATTTTGAGAGTTAGGTTGAATCCAATGTAATAAATATTAATTTACATTTATACAACACTAATTCACAAATACAAATTGTCTTTAATATCTATTTAATTTTACGCATATAAATAATAATTTCGTATAGTCATTTTTATATATTATGAATGTTGTACTCACAAATTAGCAAACAAAAAAATAGTTAGAAAAATTTTGAAAATGCTTTATTTTATGAAAGTTGAAATGCAGTTATAAACATTTGTACACATTTTTCCAATAAATTATTGTTGTAAAGGTTCTGGAGTAAATGTAGTGTAAATATACTTTTCTAGTTACACACCTAATGGATAAATTTGATCTGTAAGAGGAATAAAAAATTTAAATTAACATAATATGTCTACCTGGCATAAGATATATTACATTATATTTTAAACAACATACTCTTTAATTAATTGTTATATTGCCATATTTCGAACATTTTAATAATTATATTTTGTATAAGTACGTCATGTATTAAATCTTTAATAAGTCATAAAAATTCTTTATACGGGTATGTGAATAATAGAGAAGATATGAGAAAATATCAATAAGTTTTATAATAATTGGGAATATATAGTAGTGCAGACATATCCAAAATCCAGATAAAAAAAACTTTAATATATGAATTATAATATTAAACTAGCATTGCTATTGGTTTTCTAATAATGTAAATCAAAACTTTAAAATACACTTCGTAAACAGATTTATTTTTTTTTTATGAAATATGAATAATATTTCTAAAGTAAAGTTCAACGATATAATAAATTAGTTTTCTCATAGTTGAGTTAACTATCACATACTTATTCACTATCTGGATATTAATTTTCTATCTGAACATTATAATTACTATAAATGACGTTATTCTGATGGATTGAAGTGTTTATAATTATATATGTAATATTAATGATTCTGAGCCTCTAAAATGCAATTGACTTTAATTTACCAACCATGACAACCATTAAATCATAAATAAATATACTCACGTTTACGGAATAGACCGCTAGGGCCGGGTCTTTTAGTAGTGGTAGTAGCTGTAGTTCTAAAAAGAAATTATAATTATTTGTACTTTAACCGAAGTGCTATTGTAATGGAAATTATAATGTAAAAATAAGTCACAATATTCCCAAGTCCTTTTGTTAGAATCGAAATTGAAATCGAATATACGTAAATCTCATAAATATTAATAAGTTTAAGCAGTGTGTCTAAAAATTCTTATGTCTGGAAATTTTACAAATGAAATAAATTTTGAAAATTTCAATACTACCTTTTGTATTTGTAGAAAAATTCCATTATTTTATTTTTGTGTTTTTTTTTTTTCTTTATAAATACTGAAATCACTTTACATATTTAATTCTTACATCAGCCATTACGTTCTAGTTAATGATTAATATTGTACATTCATTTTTTTTTTTTATAAACAACGTCACATCGTGGTTGTTAATTTTAGAAAAATGTCCTTCCTTTATTCCAAGCACTCGAGGCTATTATTACTAAATATAGATTACATGTGTGTGTACTTACGGCCCAAATAAAGTATAATTGTGTACGAAGCGTGTGACAGCGGATGCATCTGGACAATAAATAATCAAAAAAATTAATAAACAAATTTTCGATAAATAAATGCATTTGATTGGAAACAAACCTAAGATGTTTTCCCCAATGCACAGGAGAATTGTTAAGGCTAATATGATTTTCATTTTAGGAATCATATAAAGTGCTATACCGCTGCAGATATATATTTTATTGCTACTGAATACCTTTTTCTTTTATACGAAAGACACGATTCCAAAAAGATGTGCTTGAAATTCAAATTTATGTGCACAAAAGATAGTCTTCAATCTCACCTGCATGTTTCTAATATTTGCTCATTGTCGTACACGACAATTACTCTACACTATTAATATTAATCATGCCCGTTGAAATTGATAATTTATTCGTAAATCGACAACTCGAATAATACGTCGAAGGAGCAAAAGTCTGATATAAGCTAATAATTTATTTCAATATTTCGACTTTTTGTATTTTCTATGCTAATGCATAGATTGTGTGCTCAAGTTTATTTTAACGAATTGGTAATATGAAATTGCTGGCAACTACATTGATTTGTATTCATTGGACTTTTCCTACGAAAACTACTGTTCAATATTTACAGAAGCAGGTGCTATTGTAATATTGCTGTTTCTCTTGTGACTTTATCTCCTCGATATTATGCAATCAAAAAGTCCACTTTAATGCCGAGTAAATAGATAGAAGGACGCAGACGAAATAATTAATATCTCATAATTAATAATAATGTGTAATTTATTAGTTTACGTACAATACAAGGAATGCTCGTTACATATTATTTATTGGAGAGAAAAAAAAAACACGAAGAAAAATGGAATAAGTTTTTCTTCTAAAATAATATTGTATATCATTCTGCTTTGGTAAAATTTATAATTTTATCCACGTAATTGTAATGCGGTTAGTAAGTATAATATGAGTATAATATAAAAGGCCAAAATGTTATGAAAGCGAATTAATTGTTTTCATTTAGTAGTTTTGTAATTGTCTCTCTGAAAATTACTCACAATGTCTATCATTTAAGCTAGATTTATCGATAACTTCATTGACTTTCTGCTATTACATTAGTCGTAATATAGAAGACTACAAATTCTCCTCTGTAAATTAGTAGTAAATTTCATAAGCTAATGCTTCATTTTTCAATTACAATCAAATAAAGTAGATGTAATGCCGCATTCAATCTGTCTTCTTCCGCCTCTATACGCGAGCCCACGTCTACCACGGAAGAAGCGCGCGCGCCTGCGCACACGGAGCTTACAAAGCGTTGCGGATAATGATGCAATAAGTTTCAACGGGCGTACTATGGATAATGAAAAATATGAAAAATGCAGGATAGATGATGGGAGACGTAAGAGGTAATTAATAAAGAGCGATTGTTGGTAAAAACTGGAGCTGGATCGTCGATGTTATTCGCATTGTCAGTACAGTTGGGCATAACCATTTATTGCTTTGTCATAATATGCAGAGCATCGGTATTGCTGAGGAAGCAATCGGATGATAGATCGAGGAGGATGTAGGAGCCGACATCAGTGGGGATGGCAGAGGAAGCTCGTGAGGGGAAAAAAAAGGTAGGAAAAGTAGGAGAAAAATGTCTGGAAAAATTACTCGTGTGGATTTCGCAAGTGTGACGTCGAGGGCAATTGGAGCGACCTATTTCTTCAAGCACTCGCGGCCGAAAAGTGGCCGCGCGCAATTACAACGATTAAATGCGAAAGCCCGCGATTGGCATATCCAACCGGCGAGGGAAAAAGATTTGGCCCCGTCATCCTCTCCAACGTCAAATGTAAAAATGAAGAGAAGATAAGCTCGGCCGCTCGCCCGTCCCCCGAGAAATAAAGGAATGGCGGGGTGGGGGCAGCCTCGGGTCAAGGAGATTGGCCTCCAGGTCGGCACTGGGCTCCCGTAAGGATCAAATGCGACGCTGAGCTGAAGAAGCGAGGCACAGGATGCGAGTGCAGCTATCGTCAGCATCAGAGAGCGGCTGATGGGGGTAACGTCAGGTTCGGGTGAGGTTATTGTCGGTGGGCGGGGGGGGGACACGGACGTGGATGTGCATGTACGCGTATTTTTCCCCTCACTCCCTCGCGCGATTTGAGGGTATCTTCGCTTTTGTCCGAGACGAATGTTGCTGGACGTTCTCGCGGAGACAAATTTTATTACTAATTGTCCGCGTCGCATTAACCACCGGGACGTTAATGCGATCGAGCGGTTATTGCATTATTTATTGCGATTGGTACTCTTCGGCGCTGCCATATCGTCAATATCACTCGTTAGTGTGCGCCTGAATAATGCGCGCGAGCAGCGAAAAGTATTAAATGCGCAGTTTCTTCGGTTCTTGTTTTCGTTGGCTCGCGCCTTTTCCCTATTAGCGCTTTCTGAATAATTCTTTGTTTGCGTGTGTAATCGTTGTGCGCATGGCTGAGTTGTGCATTGGCTGAGCTGGCAATGCACATTGCTTACGAGTGTGCTTCTTACGAATGTTTCGGGAAAGCGCAATCGCACGAGCTAATGAAAGATGCCGTGATGCGGTACTTGGGATTTTTGCATTTCTCCATTAGCCTCTTGGGGTTTTTGCGAGCGAGGAGGCGCGCGAATAAAACTCGATCGGCCCTCTCACAACTATTCGCGCCACACTCTCAAGCAAATGTTTTTATTTCCTCCGCGTCCTACCCGCCCTCAGCTCACTATAAACAAACAACAAAGCACCGACGAACAAACACGAATTTCATTCTATTCTAAATTTTATAAATTATCGATGTACGCGCAGCAATAATAGCAATAATCATCTGATGGCGATCTACTTTCACCGCTCCCAGCCCCAATTGCAATATTAAATTTGTTTATCCATTATGGCGATGGGAGCGAAAAAAGTTTGGGATTTTTCATTTCAAGTCGTCCTTTTCCAGAAAAACGTTTTTGAGCTGAGCTGACCGCGTGGCGTCGGCACAAAAAGTCCCCCCAAAGCACCGATCAAATCGAATCTCCGTCTCCTCCTTTTCCCGCCCGCTCTCACTCCAACACGCGCGCGCACACGCACACTAACTCTCTCGCTCCCTCTCTCTCTCTCTCTCTCTCTCTCGCTCTCTCTCGCTCTCTCTCACTCGCGGGCGCGCTCGCTCTCCCAATAACCCTGTTTCACTCTCGGCAACTGGTGTATAGCGTCTTTTTTTTTCAACCGGTCTGTCGAGCGACCGAGTGAGAAAATATACGCAGTTGCACGTGCGCGAGCCCTCTCCTCTGACCCAAGAAAGAGAGGGAACTTCTCCGGGGCGCGCACCAAAGATATGGAACCACTGCACCACGGAGCCCAATGTATTATACAGCGGCGAGTGAGACAGAGAGATACCACCGTCTAAATATAGCCACGCATTTACATACACGTCCTAAAGACCGCGCGCGGACCTCTGGATTAATGTGTGGGCGAAACGGATAGCAGTGTGAGCGAGCGCGAGCGCGAGCCCAAGCCAAGAGTGAGAGAGAGGGGGGTGGGGAGGGAGGGAGGTAGAGAGGTAGAGAGGTAGAGAGAGAGAGAGAGAGAGAGAGAGAGAGAGAGAGAGAGAGAGAGAGAGAGAGAGAGAGAGAGAGAGAGGGGAGTGGGGGGGGGGAGAGCGAGAGG